>SNQJ01S0013010.1:53834-80271 GCA_010110895.2 Picea sitchensis
TCGTTTGACTAAGCAAAACTACAAGCAAGAAATAACTTTGAAACCGAGACTCTTTTCTTCTGCAAACAAACAACCTAGGCTACTTTACCAAACTAAATGCAAGAAAATAAATTCTTTTTTATTTTTCGAACTGCTTTAATAAGAAAAACTAGAGTAGAAACTTTTTTTGTTTTTCAAAGCAAGAAACAGGAAAAAGAGAAAACAAAACCCAAGATTGACAGAGACCCTAAGAAAACTGTGTAAACAGAGGGATTCGAACAAGAAACCAAAAGGAGGATCTAAAACTTGAAAGTTCACTCTAAACCTCTAGGGAAAACAAAATAAAACTATGACACAAGTTAAAAACGAATCTTCGACCCAAGCTAAGGCAAAAAAATAAAGACTCTGAAAGACTCAAGAAAGCCCAGAGAAGCCAAAAATTATATCAAGAAAGAGACAAACCTCTCTTTGGTAAATAACACTTCCAAGATACAGAGACACAGACTGTTGCATTAGTAGCCTGCGTATGTATGTGGGTTGTCTACTGTGTAGGGCACGTATGTACACGGGCTGAGCCAAAGTAGAGCGAGTACACCTCTGAGAATTTTCAAAAAAGAAAAGACTAGACATACTAACAGGGAAGGGAAAGATGGTATGCACCTTGTAGGTGACCAGAAACCCTTAAAAGACTCAGATAACGTGACTGAAACTCAAAAGGAAATCAAGAAGCCAATTAAAAAACCCAAAAACCTCCCTCTAAAACCCTAGAGAGACTCCCTAGTGGAGTCGCAAATTCTGTTAGCGGGAAAATCCCCCTATAACTATACCAGGGTTCTAAGTATAGACATAGAAATGACACCCTAAAAGTCAATCTACTTCCTACACTACCCCAAACATTCCACATAGATGAACTAAAAATGATAGAAGAGTAAGTCGGGAAAAATACCTCTTATCCAAACGTTTGATGTTGACCTCCTCGAGTTTGGTTGCTTCCTTGGATGCTGGTCTCCTCCCAAAGTTGATCTGCATCAATTCTTAGGCAAACAAGGCTACCAATATTCTACCTCTATTCATCAATTAGGGTTAGATATAACTCATTATTCATAAACCAAATAAAAGGCATAAATATATCATTTGGGACAGGGAAACACATTCTTTTATTCAATATTCAAATATTGGAAATTACAATCTTTACAGGTCGACGCTCTACGAACCTGGTCCGAGCTCTTCTTAACTTTGCTCCAAGTGAACCTTCCAAATTCCTTCTCTCACGATCTGTTGATCACTCCAATGGAAGTGAAGGGATTGTATGGGAGAAAATGGCTAGAGAGGGAATGTTGAGGCAAGAACTCAAAAAAGGTTGCAAATGCTTGGGCAAGGAGGGAAAGGGAATTTGGGCAGAGTTTCACCGTTCTAATACTTGATTGTGGAATGAGACCCCCAAACCTCCTTTTATATGACCAAAGGATAGTTATTCGGTTTGGGGACGGGCTATAGCAGGTGAAATGGTTGGGAAGCCTCCAATAGCCCTTTAATTCCACCGAATTCCTTACAACTTTTTTAAATTTTGCAACTTTTGGATTTATACATGGGTTGTTTAGTGTGCAACTAGCGTATGTACGTGGGTTGTCTAGCATGCAGCAAGTGCATGTACGCGGGCAATAGTGCAGCAAGACGCGTACATGCTCCATTTTTTTTTTTTTAAAGAGAGTTACTCAGAAATGATTTGGAAAATTATGCAAATAGGAAGGCCAATGCCATGTATGCATAATTAGGGCATTTTAGGGCTATAACAAACGTTTGCTTGGAAATCATGATCTTTGCCTTGTTTCACCTTAGTGGTTGAAATTGCACCCTAGTAAGTGGGTCACCCTTGGGGATAGGTTTTCTATTGGCAGGTCCTCTTGACGAGTCATCGTGCCACTCTCAACCATAATTGTCACTTTCCACACTTCATTCACTCATCTCCCTACCTTTTGGGATTTTCGGGTGTACTGACCCAAGAAGGGATTGTCCTTCATTTCATGGGAAGAAAGGCATGAAGGCCTAGAGGCTTGTAGCTGGAAAAATATAAAATCCAATCATGAACCTTCTAGATGCTCATACAGAGATCCCAAGGACAATGAAATGTCTCTCATAAGAAACTAATGGGACCCTTAAAAATAACTAATACAAAATGCCAACCAAGGTGGAGAATGTGTGGGCATTGTTTTTCATGCTTAGGTATAATCCCCACACATGGCTTCAACTTAGGGAAGAATGATGTGACCAGGGTAGAGTCAAGGTGGGAACTGTTTTTCATTCTTAGGTAGAAGCCCCACCTTGACTTCAACTTGGAAACATCTTAAAATAAAAAAGGCAACAAATGGGCTTGGAAAAAGGTTGCATTGAAATTGAAGGTGCAACACACCCTCTACAAAGGAACGAATAAATGAGATACAAAAATCCCTTGTATGTCATGAATCCCATGCCCAAGAGAGTTTCCCCCATCCATGTCACTTTTTCCCCATGCATTAGAGAGGGGCCCACTTGGGAAACACTCCTAAACTTGAGGTGAGATTCACCCAATAGGTCGTTTTGTCAACCCTCCCATACCCAAACTTGGCAAATTGCATAGGGTCTTTAAGCGCTTGTTTATTTTGATGAGGTGGTTTTTTATGTACATGATTAGATGGCTCTTTTATTGACTTGATTTACTTATCATGATTCATTTGACTTGAGATCCTTGGAGGGAGTATTCAATGTCTTTGCAGGACCTAGTTGGTGGACAATTTTGGAAGAACAAGCCTAGCTTGGGCTTCCTTGGGGCTTGAAGCCCACGGGTTGGATACCATGGCCCATGCAATGAACGATGATGATAGCCTTTGGAGGCATGAGGATACGTCATGGAGTACATAACCTAGCCCTTTTCCAGCCCAATGATTTTCTCTTGAGGCTAAAATGTCACTTTTGAGGATCTTGATGTCACCCTAGGGATAGGATTGTGGTGGTAGTGTTGTTATTGCTTGACACTTGGCACATTTTGATGGGAGAAGGTATGGATTGGAGGAGGAATACCTAGAACATGAGAGGAAGGCCCTAGAAGTACCAATGACTTCCACTTTCCACTCCAACAACTTGCAAAAGGTGTAAAAACGTCACTCTAGAAGAGGGATGACGTCACTTTAGGGTTTATTATGTGCATTTTTAAAGTTAAATTTGAATTTTATAATGTAAAGGGGAAAAGTAAGGGTTGTTGACCCCTTACTTTGTGTTTTAACCTAAAATTAAGTGGAAAAACAATTTTAGTAGCATTTGTATAAATAGAGATCACTTCTATTTCATTTTTTACATAACTCTCCCATCTTTGAGAGGATCATTGGCTGAAATTTGCGTCCCTTTTGGGAAATCATCTCTATCTCTCTTTGATACTTGCTCATTATTGATTTCTTTTTGTTTTTCCAACAATTAAAGTATTATGTTCTTTTATTATTATTTAATATGCAAAAGGATAACAACTGAAAGATAGATATCCACAGAACAATAAGATATATCCTCAAGGAAACCCTCAAGGGGGAGAAAACCCTGAAAACTTTCCTCAATATAGATTCCTCCAACGTGTACAATGACGTACAATGATCTTTCATAAAATCAAGACTAAAGAGACCCAAACACGAACCAAGAATATCCTCCTAGATAAGTATGTACTACTCTCTTGTACTTATATTCAATGAATTTTCAAAATGACTCGATATAACCTATATTTATACTCTAAAAGACCTAAAAGACATGACTTATCAATACACCCTTTCACAATTATACTTAAGAGTAAATACTACAATTACACTTAGGAATAACTTATGAAATTAGGTAAAATATCAACACTCCCTCTTAATGAGGAAGGTATTCTATCGGGCACAGACTCTAACATTGTCGCCATCCACACAAGCTCATGACCATTGAATTTCGAACACACAAATCTATACATCATAGGAAATCCATAGTGACTTCACAACATGCATCCAGGGTCGGTGGGTATCTCTCCAATAGCTACAACATGTCATTGTAAGACTATCCAGTTTCCCACAGAAAAATCAGATATCTTATGCATGACATCTAGTACCCTGCGATAACATTTGTACCTCATCTCTTTAGCATGCATCCAGGGCCGGTGGATAGCTCTCCAATAGCTACAACATGTCACCATGACATCCACTACCCCGCAATAACATCTGAATCCATCATTCCCTCTGGAGAGGGACTACGTCGAGCTTGTCCCTGAAGTACTCGAACTTCGTCCTTGACAATGGATGTGTCATCACATCTAAAACCTGCTCATCGGTAGCCACATATTGAAGCCTCATTGCTCCCTTATGCACCATATCCCTGATATAGTGATACCTGATTTCGATATGCTTCGACCTATCATGAAACATCAGGTTCTCTGAAAACTTTTTACAACTTTGGTTGTCGCAAAAGATACAGGTCACCTCCATCGCAATATCGAATAATCCAGACAACAATTTTTGAGGCCACACTGCTTCGCGACTTGCTGCACATGATACCACATACTCTGCCTCAGCCATACTAAGTGCTACACATGACTTCTTCTTACTGATCCATGAAATCATATTGGATCCCAAAGTGAAGCAACATCCTAATGTAATTTTTCGGTTTGCAACACTATCGGCCCAATCTGAATTCGAATATCCAAGTAGAATGATCTCACTGTTTGCAACATACTTGAGCCCATAATCCATTGTACCTCATCACATGTTTTACTGCAATCAGGTGAACACGTTTGGGGTCAACCATGTACCGACTCAGGGTGTTCACAACAAAAAATATATCTGGTTGTGTATTTTTCAAATACAACAATGATCCAATCATCTACCTAGATAATGTAGCATCCATAACCTCTGAAGTCATATCATCCAACAACTTCATATTTTATGCCATTGGTGTGGCCATTAGTTTACAATCCAACATATTGAACCTCTTCAAGATCTCCGCAACATATTTTCCCTGATTTAGGAAGATCACATTCTTCCTTTTCCATACCTCTAGACCCAAAAAGTAGTGCATCAAACCTAGGTCTTTCATTTCTAACTCTGCAGCGAGTTTTCTCTTACACTTAATGATGAGCTTATCCACTCTTGTCAAGAACATGTCATCCACATATAGTAGTAATATCATTGGCCCATCATACTCAACCTTGAAGTAAAATTTAGGATATGCATTTCTCTTGGTAAATCCCAAGCTCATCCGAAAACTATCAATCTTACCATACCATGCTCTCGGTGTCTGCTTCAATCCATATAATGCCTTCTTTAACCTGAACACATGCGTCTCCCTTTCATGTGTCTCGAATCCTTGTGGTTGTTCCACGTAAACCTATTCCTCTATTACCCCATTCAAAAATGTCATCTTCACATCCATCCGATGAACATTCCATTTCATCACAGTATCTATTGAAAGAACAAACCTTATTGAAGTATAGCTTGCCATAGGAGATAAAGTCTTCTCGTAGTCAATTCCTTCCTTCTGAGAAAATACTCGTGCTACAAATCTAGCCTTTTATTTCTCAATGCTTCCATCGGAAACATGCTTCGTCTTGAATATCCACTTGGAGCTCACAATTGATTTTTCCTTGGGTCTGGGAACCACATCCCAAACGTCATTCTTCACTACTGAATGGTATTCTTCGACCATGGAATCATTCCATTCTTTCTTTCTTGTATATTCTTCATAGCTATTAGGCTCTACATCAATGATATCACATAATAATGCCACATATCCAGGATACGATTTTGGTTTCTTAACTTTCCAATATGATGCATCATGGGCACCATATCTCTCTGCATCTTTGATGGCCTCTTGTACCTAAGCTGGTCTTCTCTTTTGTGTAGGATTATCCACAGGACTCTTTGGTTTGGCCATATCCTGATCCTCGAGAATGGATTCCTCTTCTTCCACTTCTCTTGTCTCTGCAACTCTAGTAACTCCATTCTCTTTGTCATGAGTTTCCTCTACATGACCCTGCTTTGACTTGTGAAAAGATACATCCTCATTGAAGGTGACATCCTTGCTAATCTCAATCTTCTGGTGATTGAGAATGTATACTGTGTAGGCCTTCAATGTGTCATTGTACCAAAAAAAGTACCTTTCTTTCCATATGGGTCCAATTTTGTTCTCTTTTCCTTGGGGATATGCACATATACAGGACAACCAAATATCCTTAGGTGATTAACCTCTGGCTTATCTCCTAAAAAAATTTCCTCCAGTGTCTTGTTTTCAAGAACTCGATGGGGAGTTATGTTATGTACGTACACAACTACCATTATAACTTCTACCCATAGATACATAGGTAAATATTGATCATGGATCATGGCCTTCACTTCTTCCATAATCATTCGATTCTTTCTCTCTGCCACTCCATTTTGTTGTGGATTATATGGAGTAGAGAACTCCCTCTTAATCCCAAATTCTTTGCAGAAATATAAGAATTCATCTCAGGTGAATTCTCCTCCATTGTCTGGTCTCAATGTCTTTATCTTCCTTTCTGTTAGGTTTTCTACTAGTGCCTTGAATTCCTTGAACTTACCAAATACTTCACCTTTTGAATTCAAGAAGTAAATCCAATTTTTGCATGAGTAATCATCAATAAAAGATACATAATATATGTACTTGTTGAGCGATGGTGTTGACATCGATCCATATATGTATGAGTGTACAATATCCAAGACTCCTCTGGCTCTGTTATCACTGCTTGTTAAGGGGTTCTTCACATTCTTTCCTTGTGCACAAACTTTGCACACACCATCTGGATTCACATGAATATTCGGTATTCGTGTTACCATCTTGCTCACGATTGGTAAATCTTTGTAGTGTAGGTGGGAAAATATCCTATTCCATAGCTTACGTGAATTCAAAGTGTTGTGAATCAATGTTAAATCTACGCATCCCTTTAATTTATACAGTCCTCCTTATTGTACATCGATAACAACTACATCATAAAACGTCTTTCCTTTTGGCCACATGAGAACTTCTCCATCTACAAATGCAACCCTAGAATGCTTCTCATCCAAAGATGAAATCAAGAGAAGGTCCTTCTTCAAACCTGGTACATAAAACACGTCCTTCATCCTCATTACCTTCTTGGAATCTAGTTTGTAGGAGGCCTCTCCTACTCCTTTGATCAAATACTGATAATCATCACCCAACTTCACATTATGAGGTGAGTCTTTATGAATCAAGTTTCACATAGAGCCTTTATACCCTGCCATGTGCTTAGAATCACATCTATCCACCAACCAAGTATCATTTCGAGGGGTGATTGTTCATGTGAGCGTTCATATTAGAACGTAGTCATCATCACTTGAATCATATTTTCTTGAAATTTTATTTGGTTGTTCATCATCTTCAGTGGCATGAGCATGATGCCTCTTTCCCTTTTCCTTTTTTTTAATTTTAAGAATAAGGGGACAAAATTTTACAACGTGTCCCAATTTTCGCAACAGAAACACATCACATTTGAATATTCTCTTCAATTCTTCTTTGAATTTTGAGGTTTCTTTGGGGATGAGGGTTCTTTCTTACTCTTTCATTTCCTTTTAAGAGATGTTAAATCTTGATCATCATCCCTCAATTTCTCTTCTCTTGCTACCAGCCTTACTTCCTCTTGAGTGCAATCTTCCCATAGTCTGCTAAACTTGATTAGCTTCCTCCTTGAGCATATTCCTTGAGTGAATGAGTCCCATGACCTTGGGAGACCATTCAAGGTGGTCATCACCATTTTTTCTTTGTCAAAAGTGTCTCCAATAGCTTAAATATGTTCCTTGATCTGGTTCACTCTCGAGAAGTAAGAGTGATTGGACTCTAAATCTTGAAGCTTTACATTCTTCATCTGGGTCTTCAATGTCATCCTTCTCTTGATGTTTTTTCCTTCAAATAACTAAGTCAATGCATCCATCATATTCTTCGGATATTTTAACGAAGAAACATGATGGATCAGATGATCCTTGATTGAGTCTGCAATAATCCTCTTAGCCATGGCCTGGTCCTTTGTATGCTTTGCCTTGCCTCATCTTCCTCTAGTTCTGGAACTTCCTCCTCAACAAATATTTCTAAATCATCTTCTTCCATAAGGAGGCCTACCATGTACTTCCATGATTTGAAGTTTTCTACTCCTTCTAGCTTCTCGTCAATTTTGGTGCCGGTAGTCATATTGCCTGGGAAGATGAAGCTAGTTTTCCAAAACACTTCCAAAAATCTGTGGAAAATCAGGCCTGCTCTAATACCATGTTGATTTCTTTTTGTTTTTCCAACAACTAAAATATTATATTCTTTTATTATTATTTAATATGCAAAAGGATCACAACTGAAAGATAGATATCCATAGAATAATAAGATATATCCTCAGGGAAACCCTCAAGGGGGGGAAAACCTTATAAACTTTCCTTGATATAGATTCCTCCAACATGTACAATGTCATACAATGCTCTTTCACGAAATCAAGACCAAAGAGACCCAGACACGAACCAAGAATAGCCTCCTAGATAAGTGTGTACTAATCTCTTGTACTTATATTCAATGAATGATCAAAATGACTCGATATAACCTCTATTTATACTCTAAAAGACCTAAAATACATGACTTATCAATAAAACCTTTCACAATTACACTTAGAAATGACTTTTGAAATTACATAAAACATCAACACTCATGTGATGGTTTGTCTTGGCTATTGGATGGATAAGTAAGACACTATCTTTCTTGGAGGCTATTTCTCGCTTCATGGTGGATTTTTCTTGGTTAAAAGGAGTTTATCTTGTTAATGCTTGGACTAGGTAAGGAATCATTCATGTTATTTCTTTTTTTCTTGGTCACAAGGTTAATTTGCTAAGCTTTTTGGGAGTCATACAACCCCACTAAGCCCATCATAATTGTCTTGTAATAATTTGTTGCACAAAGGAATACTAGGAGGAGTAAAAGGGTTTACACCCTCCTAGGGTTTTCCTTAGCTAGTTTTGCTTGCCTTGGGGAGTAAAAGATCTTACACCCCCAAGGAAGTAGCACAGATAGATCTGTATTTTTTAAACACTCTATAACCCAATATTTAAAGGCACTAATCTCTTGCATTGGAGAAATAAATCATTGCATTGGGATACATAGAATTACGAGATATTGAAATTGTTTAAGTTAGAATATTTTTTGCATGCTAAAATCTTGTCAAGACCACTAGGGCATCTTGTTTCTCCAAGGATTTATTGTTGTTGTAATAGATTAAAGCTACATCCATTAGAGCTGCAGAAAATCACTTCATACTTTCTAAATTTTCTCATGTTCTAACTGTCAAATTTTGCTAGAAAGCTACCAAGTTAATCTACATGTTTTATGATTCATTTTCCAACAAGTCTTCGATTCTTTAAGTGGTGAAATATGCAATAATTGGTTATTTTCTTTGTTGATATATAATCTTGTTTATTGCTTTATTTAGGGACAATAAGCTTAACTTTTGTATCTATTGGATTGTTTGTCTTGTATCTTGTCTTTTCTTGTGTCTCGGGAAGGTACATCATCTTCTGCAGGTACTCAAGTTTCTTGGAAACTATTAACAAATTATGAGACTCGTTATCAAGCCACTTATCACTCAACAACTTGACCTATAGGGGCATCACTTCCATCATTTCACTTTTCATCTCATTTCCCCCTAGGGTCACCTGGGACTCCCCCCTTGTGTTGGATTCTTCCTTCACTAAAGCGAGGGGTGGGTTTATTTGAGGTGACAATGGGAAAAATCTCCCACCTTTGTCACCATCTTGTGGATTGGTTCAAGATTTTCCCAACCTACATTTATGTGCGATAACACTACCAACCCACCTTTCCATAACACGTCATCCTTTGCAACCCCCTTGTTTAGATTAGGCATGATGACGGTGATCTCTTTCAAAGATATGCACTCGGAAACCTTCACCCCTATGTAGCTTGGTTTAGTATCGTGGATTGATTAAATAATAGAGATTACTATCAACATATAGTCTTAACACACTTATTTTCTAGAACAATAGCTTTGATGGCAGGCTTCATATTCATATCCATAGAGCACATCTATAGAGAACACAATAAGGAGGCAAATCATCTTGCAAAGGCATACCACAACATGCAAGAAGGTAAATTAATCATCACCCACTTGGATGAAGTTGGATTCAACTCCTAGTGGGAGCAATTTATTAGGTAAATTTTTTCATACGATTTTCTGAAAATGCCAATATGGCAAGATATAATATACCTCTCAGTGCACCAAATTGATAGAGAAAGTTTGAAAATATAAAACATGTTTTTCCCAATGAAGGTTGAGGTTGTGATGCCTCCCTCTTTTTGTATTATTAAAATATTTGTAAGGTGGATTCCATGTGATTATATATATATATAACTTAGAGTGGCTAAAGAAAATAACATTTAGTTGGCACAAAGTGTTCTCTAATTCCAAAATCGTCACGGATTGGTTAAACATATAGTCTTATCACACTTATTTTCTAGAACAACAACTCTAATGGAAGGCTTCACATCCATATCCATAGATCACATCTATAGAGAACACAATAAAGAGATAAATCATCTTGCAAAGGTGGACCATGACATGCAAGAAGGGAAATCAATCATCACCCACTTGGATGAAGTGGGCTTCAACTCCTAGTGGAAACACTTTATCGGGTAAATATTATCATATTATTTTATGAAAATGCCAAGATGGAAAGATATAATATACCTCTTGGTGCACCAAATAGATAGAGGAAGTTTGAGAATATAAAACATGCTTTTTCCAATTAGAGTTGAGATTGTGATGCTCCTCTTTTTTATTATTAACAGCTTTGTAAGATTATATATATATATATATATATATATATAAATAAAGGAAAATAACATTTAATTGAAACAAAGTGTTCTCTAATTCCAAAATCATCATGGATTGGTAATAATAGAGATCACTATCAATAAATAGTCTACTTATTTTCTAGAACAACATCTATGATGGTAGGCTTCATATTCATATTCATATCCATAGAGCACATATATAAAAAACACAATAAGGAGGAAAATAGATAGAGGAAGTTTGAGAATATAAAACATGGTTTTTCCAATTAGAGTTGAGATTGTGATGCTCCTCTTTTTTATTANTAGTCTACTTATTTTCTAGAACAACATCTATGATGGTAGGTTTCATATTCATATTCATATCTATAGAGCACATATATAAAAAACACAATAAGGAGGAAAATAGATAGAGGAAGTTTGAGAATATAAAACATGGTTTTTCCAATTAGAGTTGAGATTGTGATGCTCCTCTTTTTTATTATTAACAACTTTGTAAGATTATATATATATATATATATAGGAAAATAACATTTAGTTGAAACAAAGTGTTCTCTAATTCCAAAATCATCATGGATTGGTAATAATAGAGATCACTATCAATAAATAGTCTACTTATTTTTTAGAACAACATCTCGATGGTAGGCTTCATATTCATATCCATAGAGCACATATATAGAAAACACAATAAGGAGGAAAATCATATTGCAAAAGCAGACCATGACATGCAAGAAGGCAAATTAATCATCACCCACTTGGATGAAGTGGGCTACAACTCCTAGTGGGAGCACTTTATAAGGTAAATATTTTTATACTGTTTTTTGAAAATGTCAAGATGGAAAGATATAATATACCTCTCGATGCACCAAATCAAATAAAGGGAGTTTGATAATGTAAAACATGTTTTTTCTATAAAAGTTGAGGTTGTGATGCCTCCCTCTTTTTGTATTATTAACATCTTTGTAATATGGACTCCAGGTGATAGCCTAAATAAGATAGCCCAACAAGTACAATATTAGTTGTAACTTTTAACTTTTTTTAAGGAATACAGTTACTTATGTTTTTCTAAAAAAACAAAAAAAACAACACCCACAAATATTGCAATTTTAAGCACGTGTTTTTTACTTACAAAGATGTTATGTTACTGATGTTTTTCTAAAAAAAACAAAAAAAACAACACCCACAAATATTGCAATTTTAAGCACGTGTTTTTTACTTACAAAGATGTTATGGGAAGCACTATGGTTAATTTAATATGTTGTGATTCACACACATATAACTTTTCATTATCTACTTTATTTTACAGGTGATGCTTGGCTTATTATGGTGAAATGATATAGGTGTTACAGAGGTATAAGGAATGTTAGGGGAGTTATATGGGGGTTAATTGGGAGTCATAATGTGATCACATGAGCCATGGGAACTTAGGACCCATGTAGGATCATTGTGCATTGATGTGTTTAGGTGATGGGCCTCTTTTTTCTTTGTCATGTTCTATTCAACTTTGAAATAGTTTATTTTGATAAAGTGAATTTTGTTTCCTAATGTCATATGTCACTTTATTATTATTATATTATTATATTTAAAAGGTAATTTATAAATACCTACTTACTTATCCAAGATATAATTGAAGGGCCCCCGAGTGTAAGGCAGTTGGTGATGGAGTGTACTGTCAAGGCACTCCATAATGTGAAGTTATCGGTTTGAAACCCCAACTTATCTTATGTGTTGTGTATGGGTCAGTGTGTGCACACTTGGATATTATAGTGGTAGCAGTAAGATAACACAACCACATGTCATGCGAGTACATGTCTAACTAGTTTTCGATTTTGCCAATCCCAAAAAGAAGAAAAAGATATAATAAAAGAAGAATGCCTCAGGGGAAAGGATCCCAAGAGACAACAAAGAAAAGGAGGTGTGCTAATGACCAGGAGCTAGTATAATTTATTGATTTCATTTCCCATTTAGTACTTTTCTCTAGGACCTAACAACATTATTGATAGTGTCATGTCTTATAAGGGTGCAATGAATGTGAGGGTTTGAGCCTTACTTTTGATTCTCAAGTATAAATTGTTTTCTTGGAGTTATTGGTTGGTAGTTAGTTGTTTTGTCTTTATTGAGAACTCATTTGCAAACAATTTGTAAAGGCAATGTAGCTCATAGAGAAAGTGTATCAACCCCCTTGAAGTTAAGAGTATGTGTTCCTACTTTTAATTTATTTGCCTCCATTGACTTGTTCTTGTATGATCCTTGAAAACACGGGAATAGGTTTTGGACAATCTTGTTCTAGCCTTTTTCAGGAGGATAAAAGAGGCATATTTTTTCATAATATGTATTTTGTAGAACACATCCCTAATTCAAAGAGTTGATTTTGGTCATATCTTTCTTGACTCTCATTTTTTGCATTCATTCTTTAAACCTTCATTTAAAAAAATTTGATTTCCTTTTGTTTTTTGTTTGCACATAATCAATGAAAATGACACAAATTTTATATTTCTTGTTGTACATTTATTTTCTCTATAAATCTTTAGGTTAGTCAAGTTAGACATCTCTTTATGTTTTTATTCCTTTCCTATTTGAATCCTAGCTAGTTTTAATTATGTTCTACACTTAGACACTAAAAAAAAGCATAAAAGGGAGCAAGATTTATTCTTTATTGTTATAAGTTTAGGGTACATTTCATAAATATATAAAATCACACAGTCTTTTAAAAAAACAATCTTTAGATTCTTTTTATGAGGTTTTATTGTTTCATTATGATCATGTAACAAAAAAGAAAAAAGAAAAGTAAAATCATAACCAGATAGGATAGACCATTTATGCTTTTTTATATGTTTAGAGTTTCACATCATAAATGAAAAATAAAATAAAAAAAGTCATACACAAGGGAATCAATATCCAACCACTGTATTTTTTTTCAAACATTTTGGTTAGTGCCCAGGCGCGTGCACACACACAAACATTTCTAAGGTGTTTTTTGTTAATATATATACATACACACACAAAAAAAAAACATTTCTAAGGCGTTTTTTTGTAAAATGTAGCCTATTTTAATTTTAGGTTTCACATGAAATAAAATCACATACAACACACCCACAAAATTTCATGAGGACAAAGTGCATTTCTTGTAGGTTTTAAGTATATTCACTCCTTACATCATATTCTTTTTGTCATTAGTGTCTAAAACTACTTGTTTTTTCCCCTTTTACTATCCCTTATCCTTTCTCCAACAATCATCACATTACCTTGAGATTCAGATCCCCTTGAACTCATATCTATAAGATAATGAGTGTTGAAATACTAAGAAGGGGGGGTGTGAATTAATATTATGTTATTTTTACCATTTCATTCACAACATGTAAGCATTAAATTTATCACTTATGATTCTATTCAAGATATTGTTGCATTCAAGGTAGCATAAACATATAACCACAGATACACAATACACAAGAGTTTTATGTGGAAACCCAAATGGGAGAAAACCATGGAATGTTTTCTTATATATCATAAGATTGCATTCATAAGAAGCACCAACTTCCAAAATTCTCCAGCACCAACTAGAAGGAGGCACCAACCCCCTAATTTACAGGCTCTAACTTGAAGGAAGCTACAACTCCCTAGATTCTCCAGCTCCAATTGGAAGGAGGCTCCAACCCACTAGTTTATAGGCTCCAACTTGAAGAAAGCTACAACTCCCTTTCATTTCCCCTTCCTTCCTCCCTTGAATATAAATAAGAGAATCGACCTGTTACTTTTACTGTTACTGATACTGATACACCATCATCATCAAAACTGATATAACCCAATAACCTCATACAACTTATGCCAAGATCTCCAAGAATATCCTTCAAATCATGTGCTCAAAATCACCATGATATGCATCAAACCATGTGCCAAAAACTCCAATATGTGACACAAGGAATATATCATGCCTCAAAGCATATGCCAAAAAGTGCCTTAAAAATGTGCCAAAATATCCAAGATGTACCTCAACCATGTTCCAACACCTCCAAGATATGCCTCAAGCATATGCCAAAATTACCAAGATATAACCCTCAATGCATACATAAAGGCATACCTTTAATCATGAAGAAACCTTAATACATGAGGGTTTAGATCATCAAACCTTCCTCGGATTTGGCATCATGAGACGAGCACCTTCTTAAACTTTTCTTCAGCCTTGCTGGACTAAGATGGGAAAATCGCGGGGCCTCACGTGATGAGTCATGTGCAACCTACGAGGTCCTAGCTGAACACCCTATACTTGACTCGCAAGACTCTATTCAAATAGGGTTTTCTAAAATCCCTTTTTCCAATCTATGGCGCCAGGCACTCCCTCCTTCGCACGACTTCGCTACTTCACTTTTGATAATAAATCACATCCTTTCTTGGTGATTAAATGAGAGGTTCTTGATGTGTATTTGTACCCTTCCAAGTAAACTTGATATTTGAGCCAACCTGTAACTTCTTGTTTGCAACAACTTTTCTCCTTTACTTGAGTTTAGGGCCAACTTGTAACTTCTTTGACCTTAGATCTGGGGCTTCTTGACCATACTTCAGGGCTTAATCTTTAAGAGGGAATAATTTCTCAACCATGAGGAACCACGTGGTGTGACACCTATCTTTGGGAATGGTAGGATGAGGACTATCAATCTATGATGGTTATGAATACATTTGTAATGTCCTTCATGTTATTTTTTTTTCGATTAAATCTGAGCTTCATGACCACACCTCTAGGGATTCTTACCACTTAACCATATTTCCAGGGCTTCTTGTAGACTTCTTCAAATCATATTCCCATGAGGGCCATGATTAAAGCTATTCCATAAGGGGAACACTTTGGAGACTTCTTCAAATACACCCATCACTTCTAGAGGCTTCTGGACTTCTTCTAGGGTTGACATCAATCACAACCAATTTTCCAACCGTGGGTACATAATTAGAGACTTAGTAAAAAATAATAGAACATAAAGGAAATAACCAAAATAGAGTGTAGAAAAGTTACGTAATACATAATACACACACACACACACACACACACACACACATATATATATATTCAAGATAGAATTATTTTTAACATTATTTAATTCAAAACTTAACTCATCTATATGAAAAAATAACACCTTGGGTATTCTACATGTCTCAAGGAAGTGAGGGGAAAGAAAGGAAGAGATAAAAAGGGGGTGAGAAGAGAAGATAAGGGGTAAGAGCGGGAATAAAATATAGAAGAGAAGAAGGAGTAAGAGGAATACAAAAGTGATGAATAAGGAAGGAGGGGTTAAAATGAAGAGGAACAAGGGTGGCAAGAGGAGGAGGAAGGAGGGGAATAAGAAGAAGAAGAGGGGGAGATCAAATAAGTAGAGGAGGAGGGAGTAGGATTTGAAAAGAAAATAGGAGGAGGAGGAGTAAGAGGAAAAATAAGGAAGGTTGATCAAGGTGGACATATGATATTTCCATCGTCTTAAAACCAATCCTAAACCCTATAATCAGATTTATAACAATTTTTGGGACTTGAACTTTTGACACATTTTTTAGGCCTTAAACAAAAAATTTGGTGCTTTCATTGCAATCATACTAGAAGCTAAAGGATCAACCTAGTTTGGACCCTCCCTTACTATAAATCTTATCAATATCTTTCCAACAATTGCAATAATTCTCCAAATGGAGTTCACATGAGAAAGTTACGTCCCCATTAATTTGTTGTACCGACTAGGCTTCCTGAGGCACATAATATTTTTGCCACCTTAGTTCTCAGGGTTATGTTCTTTGGAATTTTGGGGATTTCACTCTTAGGAGTTTTAGACATCATGATATAAAGTATTTGCAACCACTTATTATGGTTCTTTTTTTATTAAATGGTGAAGTTAATGCATTGAAAAAGAGAGAGGAAGAGACATTCCCTAAACCTACTTTTTTTTCTATTTTTTTTTGTGCATACCATATCCAAAAACCAAATTCCATCTGACATCCAAAATAAAAATCCCCTCTCCAAAATAAAAATCCCATCTCCCATCTCTAAAACTCAATTCTTATTTTATTTTAAATCTGCAATTTAGAAAAAAAAGTGTGTATGGAGCAGGGGGTGACAAATAACTTACCTTTAATCTAGTGATTCCCCACAAATGTCAATTTCCTTCTCCTATTGTGTTCCCCCATAAATTCATCTCACCTCCAAGAATCCCTACCCCATGCCCTCACATGAAAGTGAAATGAGGGAACCCTATTTTTTCACTTTATATTATAATTGCACAGGTAGGTTGACACAAATCTTCATTTTGATTTTATTTTTTTTCATTTTCTAGAGTTTTGCATCAATATTGTGTCAATTATGTGTCAATTTTTTGATGCAAATATTGGGTGTGAAACATATTCACATTGGACCCTGCATCGTAGCCACAATGCAAACTCGACACAAAAATGATGCAAAAAATGTGTTCCAAAAACACAACACATTCCTAGAAAAAATTCAACAAGGGGTTTCAGGGAAGGGGTTTCAAGGATGTAGGGATGAAAATTAGTGATGATATAACCCCATATTATAGTATTTCAAAGAGCTATGGAGTGACTTGAATATATTTTTAAATCACCTACGGGAATGGATAAACATTAGGCTAGTTTTTGGATAATTTTCTTTTGTTATATGAACCATGCCACAAGTTTTGACCTTTGTGGCATAGGTATTTTGGATATACCATGGATAATTATTGAAAAATGTTCTCTTTGAAACACAATTAGGACGTAGGTACAATATGTAGCCAAAAATTCATCGTACATTTATTGTGCCTGAAATAATGAAAGTAAATGGAAATATGACCAAGTAAAACCCCTCAAACATATGCCCAAATGAATTTGGTCCCACTAGGGACTGAAAACAAGGTATTCAAAACTAACTAAGACCAAATCCAGGGTACAAAACTCATGGCTTGAGAAAGTCACCTAGGAAATCTCCCCAAGTTGAGAACCCAAAGGGTTTAACAAGGTTGAATATGTGAACAAGGGTTAATACAAATGACACAAATACTAAAGGGACCTTACTAGGGCACTATAAATTAAGTGGGCGTACCATGGTCATGCACCTAGGAAAGACAATGTGACACAAATGATACGATCCAACATAACATGGGTTTTTGCAAGGAAAAGCATAATATCCTTATTGTCATCCATGGGTGGGTCATGGATGGAAAATGTAGTATAAATACTCTCTACACCTGCATATGAAGGGGTGTGTATAAGAGGACTTAAAATTAAATCCACTACATATTTTCATGATGGAATGATATTCTATCCATGAATATAGATATAAACAGTTTTCCATGAAGGTAAACATAAGGCACAAAAGATATATAAAGAAAAGAAGGAAAAAAAATTGGTAAATATAATGATGCATAAAAAGGGGAAGGTTTCCATTAACAAGTGTGTGGAAGAAATTGGTACATTGACATAAGGAGAGGAATATATGATGTGGCAAGGTTCAACCTCATGACCGTCATGGAGGTCCTCATACCCAAACATCAAGAAATAAGTGTAGAACCATAAGAGCCATATGTGGGAATCATGATGACAAGGAAAC
Source organism: Picea sitchensis (assembly GCA_010110895.2). Classification (NCBI taxonomy): domain Eukaryota; kingdom Viridiplantae; phylum Streptophyta; class Pinopsida; order Pinales; family Pinaceae; genus Picea; species Picea sitchensis. Next base: position 72,241 of record SNQJ01S0013010.1, read on the forward strand.
ATACAAATGCAAACAAAGGCTATAATAAACGAATACATTACAAACCAAGGATCTTGTGATGGGATGAGTAAGGATAAAATATAATTATCACACAAGAAATCAAATAAATCAATACATTACAAACCAAGGATCTTGTGATGGGATGAGTAAGGATAAAATATAATTATCACACAAGAAATCAATTACTAGACTATGAAAAAAGTGCAAAAAGTAATGTTGAAATAAAAAAGGAGAAGGGTGAAAAGTAATTCCAACACCTACCGTAGTGCATATAAATACATGTGGAAACCCATTGAGGGTTTGTAAGTGAAATTGAATCATGCTAAGGTGTTATGGAATATGCCTATGAGATGTGAAAAATAACATATGGTGCAAATGGAATCAAATGCAAATGAAAGAGAGAAGGGATAGAATAATGATACATGCACTTATCTATGTGTCAATGATGACAAGTGAAAACATATATAGGCCTACTATAAATGACATACATGAAACACAAGTCTGGTTATGATATACATGAAACACAAGTCTGGTTATGTTGACTAAGTCATGTACATATAATACACTCATTTGAATCCTTGGGTGGAGAAAGGATGATGCTTACTCCTACAAGGAAGAGCTAAGGGGAGGATAATTTCCCCTAACAAATAAAGGGAATCCAGGGATGACCCACAAAAAGAGCAGGAAGAAAGGAGAATAAAAAGAGCTAGAGATGGTAAGGATGGGAAGTGTTGATGCAAAAGGGACATGAAACACAAGTCTGGTTATGTTGACTAAGTCATGTACATATAATACAATCATTTGAATCCTTGTGAAGCATTTTATTTTTTCTTTACTCCTACAAGGCGGAAGAGCTATGAGGTGATAATTTCCATCAAATAAGCGGGAATCCAGATGACCTACGCCAAAAAGAGGAAGAAAAAGGAGAAATAAAAAAGAGCTTGGGAGATGGTGGGTGATGGAAGTGAGCCGATGCAAAAAGCGCAGCACCAGTCAACGTCGCAATTGTAACCCACAAGGAGGCCCAAGATAGGAGGCAGGAACCAAGATAGATCCCTTGTAAGAATTCACCAAATTGGCTCCCAAAAAATAAATCCTTCCTAAACATATAGTAAAATCCTCACCATCTCATGATCAGAGTTACTCAAACTCCTTGATGTGAGGAGAAAGGGTAAAATTAAAAGCAAAAGAAGAAAAAATATTATATATTTTCCCCAAGCACAAAGTAAGGTTGGGAGAGTGAATAGATAATAAATAAGACAAGTAGGGGGGATAAATCATAATAATAGGGTCAGAGCATCATCGCATTAGTTGCAATTAACAAATGATCTAACCAAGATGAAAATATTGGGAAGGAGGAAAAGAGAACCTTATGATTAATCCCTACCAATGACCAATTACCTTAATTCAAGAAAGGAGGTATACTAATAGGGGGTCAAGTAATTGAGTGAAAATGTGATCAAGAGGAATAAGGTGACCAAAGGGAAAGTTAATTAGGACTATGGAGGACTAATAGAGAAAGAGGGAATATTATCGCTTGATAAATATGACAAGAGGGGGCACCCTGATTCTTGGTATGAATGAGAAGTGACAACCTACTTATCAATAGGGATAATAAGGAGACACCCTACCTCTCAGTAGGGTTGATGAACCCTAACTTTTGGTAGAGATGAGAGGGAGACACAAAACCTATTAGTAGGGATTATAAGAGGGAACATGGCTTCTTGTCATTGATACAAACGAGATATCCCACCACTTAGAGTGTAAGTTTTAAACCTTTACAATATAGCAATTCACTCATAGATTCTTTATAAAACAAAAATAAAAGCAATAGCATTCACACATAATACTAAAAAATTTACCCTCGAAACCCTTAACTGGGAAAATCAACAAATGTTTAAATTCCCACCTCTAACTATGATTGTATTAACTTCACCATTTACAATACAATATATATTATTCCACAACATCCAACACCTTAATATGTTAACCCATATTATATTCCTTGATCGCAATTATATTACAATGGGCCGAAAAAACGTTGGCCAAAACTGCCAAAAAATGGACCAAAAATAGCCCAATTGTTTTTTCAAGGGCTCTGCCCTCAAACCCCCAAATAGGTGGGGAATTCCAACCCCTGTTGTGACCCCCAAATGAAATGTAGAATGCATAGATATAACTATGCAAAGAATATAACACTTACCCAACACGGAGGAGACAAAGAGATCAATGATAATAAAATTTAAGATTCATAGAATTAGTTTGTTCCTTTAGATAAACGTTTACCTTCATGGTCAATAAAGTGGAAGTCCCATTACCTAGATCTTTTTATATGGTATAAGGTTTGTACCACTTGAGAGTGAACTTACCTTTATTATCATATAGGGTACTGATATTCTAAACTTTGTCACTTATAGATAAGGGGTTAGACTAAATCTTATTTTCATAGGAGCATTCAAGTAGTTTCTTTTTATAGGATCCATTATGTTGGAGCAGTTGAAAATGTTTCTCATTTAGCATCTCTAGATCAATAAAGTAGGTAGATAAAACATCCTATTCATAAATGAGGGTGAATGAAACATTGTGAACAAAAGGGATATCAAATTTCATGGAAGGATAACCTTAGCTCCGAACATAAGAGAAAAAGTGGTGGCATTGATATATGTCCTCATGTAGGTATGATAAACCCACAAGGAAAGGATAAAATTCAAGTTCCAATATTGACACTACTATAAAAGTACCTTTTTAACAATTGATATGAAAGACTTGTTGATGGATTCATGTTAGTCATTAGCTTGAAGATGGTATGAATAATAATAACTATCCCAAATTTTGTATATGGCTTGTAATTCCTTCATCCAATGATTCTTGATACCACTCACCATATGTTGATTACATAGTTTTTGAAATGATCAATACTTTATATGACCAAATATCTCATGCAAAAGTTTTCTCAAGTTATTTCTATGAGTAACCACAACTAACGGAAAAGATGATGATCAAAAGTTGTCAAATTTGTACAACCTGCTAATATCATCAACAATTCTAGTTGCTAGGACATGCTTGGGATGTTTTAAATACTTGATTACAACTTGGTGAGTTGAAAATTCTATTGTCTTACCTTCACCTGAATGAGTGATTTGATACACTAATAGAAGGTTTCGGGAAATACTTGGAATACATAAGACAACATTGAAACAACCATTATCTACCTAAACTTTTCCAGACCCTACAACACTAAGAGATATATTATCACCAAAAAATATGTTTTTTTGTATTACACTCATTAAGAGAAGAAAAAATGGCTTTATCCTTAGCCATATGATAATATTCTCCAGAATCAATACGCCACTCATCAGAAGAAGAAGCATAATTTGCATTGAAGGACAAATTGGAAGCAAAAAGTGCATGTCCATGAGAATAAGAGGTAGAAGAAGAACAATCAAGATTGATGTTGTGCTTCTTCATCATAGCTTCTAAGGATTCCATATTTTTTAAACATTTAGACTCCACATGACCATCTCACCCACAAAAGTTGCAATTCATGTCAGTCTTCTTACTTTTAGATTTTACTCCTTTGTCACCAATAGGAGTAGATGGTGGTTGAGATGGTTTGGGACCCTTGTTTTTCTTATTTTTGTGAGGATGTTTCTTCTTGAGATGCTTGGATTTATATTTTTTTTGTGCCTCTAAGGCTTTGTTAGATGTACCTACAGTGCTAATCAATCCAAGTTGCAAAAGCTTATCTTGCTATCTAATCATATAATCACAAAAAGACTTAAGACTAGGAGCTTGGTAAGCACACCCTAGAGCTTCTCTAGAGGCATAAAAGTTATATACAAAGACATAATATGCACTACCAATATTATCATCCACCAACTCTGTTTTACAATCTTTAAGCAATAGTCTAAGTGTTTTGAAGTTAGATAAATAATATTCAATGCAAAGAAAACCATTGGGACTTAAAGTCATTAACTTATTTCCAATCTAGTGGGTTCAAATCACATTGTTTTCACCAAACATAACTTCAAGATTCTACCAAGCTTCGTTTGGTGATTTGAAAGTAATTATAACGTGAATCAACTTAGCTCAAATTTTAAAATCACTTAATGAACAATTGAAAGGTCGAATTGAAGAAAATAGCAATAGAAAATAAAGAGACAAGAAAACACAAGTTTGTTAATGAAGTTCACCCATCTTGGGCTACGTCTCTGGGTTTTCTTCCAATGAGTGATCACTCCATTAAGATGAAAAATGCTTATTACATCAATTTGGTCTCCAACCTGCAACCAAACCTGTCTTTAGGTCTGCTACAATAGTAGGAGCTTTCTAGAAAACCACTTCCTACTCTCGGGATACCAAGAAATGGCCTAAAAACCTTTGTTCTTCAAATTACATAGGAAAAACATATGCATAATTATAAATTTGTAGCCAATTCTTTCAAGCTCTATGACTATGGCCTAGGGGTAAAGTCATTTGGTTATATAATTGAGGTCACGGGGTTGAACTTCCATATGTTGGGATTTTACGGATCTAGCAATATATACAGTTTAAATATTACAATCTCGGCATGCTATAAAAAGTCATTTGTTTGGTGTATTGGTTAAAACATTGTAACTATTGGGTGGAGGTTGTGGGATCAAGCCCGCAAACCGTCCACTTTTAGGCAGACGATAACATTTGAGGGTTAAATATAAGTTTACCACTATCCATTGTAAGTGACAATGGTGGCACAATGGTAAGATGTTGTGTTTATTTCATAGAGGTCGAGGGTTCAATTCACCCACCCGATCCTTTCGGGATCAATAAGGACCTTTTGGGAAAAATGGGGCTTCCACGTGGCAGCCTCTGATTAGTCCATGTGACGGCCACATAACCTACACAGTCAGCTTTCCAATTAGTGAAATGTCATCCATATTTCCATGTCAGATCTACCAAATCAACCTAACACATCATCATGTGTACATTCCAATCAGCAGGTCATTTCATCATCCATACAGTGCAACTAACATGCCACATCAGCATCCATATAGTTTAGTCAACATGCCACATCAGCATCTGTACTACCACATGTCATGTCCATACTACCACTTGTCATGTCCATATTTCCACATGCCCTATCTGTACTACCATGTGTCCACCTTGTCAGTTGTCATACTTCCACATGTCAGTCTTTGGTGATGTCATGTGTCAACCCTGACATCATTTTTGCATGTTTGGCCAAAACTTCAGAATGTCATAACTTTCTCATACAACATTTGTTTGATCCCATTCAAGTTGCGTTGGGAAGCTCTTGTTGAGATATTTGACATGGATACCTTTTCATCAACATTTGAGAGAAACAAATTTATTGGTCACAAGATCCACCTAGATCATCTATGTCATCAATTCCTTGAAGGTGAAACCGTAAATCAGGAGACATGGACATTTCAAAGAGTCCGCGTGTTTTGTAATTTTTACTATCGCTTTGACTTTCTTTTCGACATCAGTGGGGACTTGTTCTTTTCCCAAGGCAATCTGATACAATCCTTTACTTCTTAGTACATCTTCCATATGGGATTTCCATGAGAAGTAGTTGGTATTGGTAAGAAAAATAACACTTAGAGAAGTCATATTAAAATATGTAGATAATATGGATTCAAAAGATAAAATTGATGTTCTAAATGAACTTCTCTTGAAAAAATAGGTTGTTTAAAAATAACAACACTGAAAAATGGACTTTGGATGTGAAATGTATGCCCCTTTTAAAAAGGGACATAAACAATAACCAAAGAGCCACGTGGAAAATAAAAGTTTTTCCACGTGGTGATACCCCTCATTCTCTAACTTTACCTATAAACTCATCTTTACAAATATGTTACTTATGAAGTGACTCGCTTTTATAGGTGATAATCACTTTTACAATAAAGTTATTTTACAAATTTAAGTTGCATGCAAAAAAAACTTAAAAAAAAAATATTAAACTTATTTTATAGTGGATGATATAAATTAAGTTTGCATGAAATTTTTCAAAAAGTAACTTAAAATAAGAGAATCAAAGTTGCTTTCAAAAAAGAAACTTAAAAAGAAAATATTAAAGTTTTTTTTGTTGGACAATTGGTTGTCATTGATGTCAACCCTTGGAGAGTGATGTTGGAGATTGATCTCAACCCTTAGAGATTGATATCAACCCTTGGAGAAGTCCAAATATGTTGGATAATTTATTGAATTTTGTATGATCGATATTGATTATGAGTTAGTTAGGTACATTTTATGTAGTCTACATGTAGCCCCAAAGGTGTGGTTATGGAACTTGGAGTTGATTAAGGAATATGGACATGAAGGATATTGAAATTGCAGGTAAGACTATCATAAATGAATATTACATGTTGTGTCATTTCTGGTGATATGTGGAATGCCACATGGTTCCTCACGGTTAGGCAGATATGATCTTCTAATGTTGGAAGCCCCAAAGAGTGGTCAAGAATCCCCTAGTTTGTTACAAGTCTTAGTCAAAGGGTAAAGTGGTTGCAACAAGAAATCCCTAAAGTAGGGAGAGAGGTTACTATGAAAAAGTATATAAACACCTCAAGGAGTCTCTAATAAGTATACTTACACACCTACTATTGAATATCTATCTTGTGATTGTTATGGTATAGTATTGTGATTTTTTGGCTATTTTGTGACGACATTTTTCTGAAGTAGCGAAAGTTTCAGAGTTGTAGAAAAATGGTAACCCTAGTTTTCTAAGGTTATACATGGGATTCATAAGGACAGTTCATGTACATACGTGACTTGCAAAAGGACAGGTCGCGTACATTCACAGGCTGCAGGAGGACAAGTTGTGGATCTGAGGCAAAGCTTTGAAAAAGAATGGTTGACTGAGTTGCAACAAGGTTTAATGGTACAACACAATTTCTACAGGATCTGAGATGTTGTGCTTCATATTTTCTCGAGTAAAGGTATGTCTCTTATGTATTTGTTTTAGGCTTTTATGTTGTATTATATGGCACATGTTTAAGGAATGTCTTGGAGGCCCTTGATGGTACATGATTGCATATGGTTGAGGTGATATTGTTACATGCTTGAGACATACTCTTGGTACTTGGTATATGTTTGCTATGGTTCATTGTTAGAGTCACATCTTTGTGATATTGGCATATACATGAGGCTTATCTTATGGTACATGGCATGATTGAGAGTGATATGGTATATGCTTGATACATGGTATGGTACAAGATTGGTACATGGTATGGTGTTGATGTGCATGTACATGGTTGATACATGGTTGATACATGGTATGGTACATGGTTGGTATTTGGTATACATGGTTGATTGTTAAGGAATATGGTACATGTTGAGGTGCATGGTTGATGCACAGTTTGGTACATGTGTTGGCGCATGGTTGATGCATAGTTTGGTATAGGTGTTGGTTCATGGTTGATGCATGGTTTGGTACAGGTGTTGATGCATGGTTAATGCATGGTACAAGTTGGTACTTGGTTGAGACACATATCTTGTGATGGTATGTTGGTGATTTTGGTACATTCTTGGAAGAGGCATATGTTTGTGATGTTGGACATCGAGTTGAGAGGTATCCTTGGTGTATGATACATGTGAGAGAATCTGGTTGAGTATCTATGACAGTGATAGGTTTTATAGGTTAGACAGACATGTTGTGTACAATGACAAGTTTACAGGTCATAGCTTGATGTGACAGTGGTAGTGATAGTGACATTGATTGTGGTAGTGATAGTTGGTATACACTTATACTTCAGGGCGACAGGACAGGGAAAGAAAAAGAGTTTGTAACCTCCTTCTGGTTGGAGCCAGAGAATCAGGGAGTTGGAGCTTCCTTCAGGTTGGAGCCTGTGAATCATGGGGTTGTAGCCTCCTTTGGGTTGGAGCCAGAGAATTCAGGGAGTTGTATCTTCCTTCAGGTTGGAGCCTGAGAATAGTGGGTTGTAGCCTCCTTCCAGTTGCAGCTGGAGAATTTGGAAGTTGGTGATTCCTATGGATGAATTCTTGATACATATAAGAAATAATTATGTG
>SNQJ01S0013010.1:86205-137648 GCA_010110895.2 Picea sitchensis
CTTCCATACAAAGATTCATAGGGTGGCATTCCAATGGAGTTATGAAAATTGTTATTGTAGGCAAACTCTACCAAAGGTAGGTACTTCTCCCAATGGGTTTGATTATCCATAACATACATCCTAAGCATGTCTTCCATAACCTGATTTTCTCCCTCAGTTTTCCCATATGTTTCAAGATGATATGTTGTGCTTAAGTTCAACTGAGTTCCCAACGTTGACTGCAAACTTGTCCAAAACCTAGATGTGAATCGAGAGTCCCTATATGAAATGAGCTTCTTAGGTAACCCATGCAGACAGATGACTTCACTTATAAACACGCGTGCCACATCAATGACATCATAAGTGTCTCTAACTGGAATGAAATGAGCACTCTTGGTCAACTTATCAACTATCACAAGAATCACATTGTGTATGTGCGATGTGAGCGGCAATCCCACAACAAAATCCATAGAAATGACTTCCCACTTGGACCTAGGAACATCAAGCGGTTGTAGGAGACCTGTCGGGTGGTGGTGGTTAGCCTTCACTTGTTGACACTCTAGGCACTTGATGATGAAATGGACTACGTCATGCTTCATGCCTACCCAAAAGAAAAGATTCTTCATGTCTGCGTACATTTTCTTCACACTCGGATGTGCACAATAAAGTTCTCTATGGGCTTCCTTGAGTATGATGCTTCAAATATTCCCATGTTTAGGGATGTACATCCTTCCCTGATATCTTAATAATCCATCTTCTTCCAGGCTATATCCTTCATACTTTTGATCTACTTGCCTCCCACTCTGGAGGGTTGAAGTAACCTTTAAATACCAACTATCTCCAAGAAGTTGCCCCAACACTCGCTCCCTTAAATTAACTTTTAAGGGTACCAAGGAGAATACATGTGGTCTCTTGCTCAAGGCGTATGCGACCACATTCTCCTTTCCCTTGATGTATGAAATTAAAAAATCGTATTCACTCATAAACTCACTCTAGTGCCTATGCCTGGCATTGAGATCCCTTTGAGTGAAGAGATTATTTAAGGTTTCACGGTTTTTTTTGAGCTCAAAGCTTCACCCCACTAGATAACGCCTTCAAATCTTCAGAGATAGAATTACATCTGCCAACTCTAAATCATGAGTAGTGTAAATTTCCTCATGTTGCTTCAACTTTCTTGATGCATACTCTATCACTCCCCCATCCTGAATTAGCACAACCCCCAATCCTTGCTTCGAGGCATACGTGCAGGCTATGAAGTTTTTTTCCATATCTGGCACTCGTAGAATTGGTGCACTAGTTAGTAACCTCTTAAGCTCAATGAATGAAGTATCGCATTCCTTTGTCCAATCATACTTGACCCCGTTACACTGCAAGGTGGTGATGGGTTTCATTATCTTAGAGAACCCTTCCAAAAACCTTCGATAATAACCAGCTAGCCCCATGAAGCTTCTCACTTCATGAGCATTTTTCATCACTGACCATTCCATAATGGCCTTTACCTTTTATGGGTCCACAATGATTTTTTCACTGGAAATGATATGACCTAAATAGTGAATTTATTTCTGGAAGAAATAACACTTCGAAAACTTGCCATACAATTTGTTCTCTCTAAGGCACGACAACACCACTCATAAGTGTTGCTCATGTTCTCTTTCATTCTTGTAATAGATGAGGATATCATCCATAAAGACCTATTAAAAGTGGTCTAAGTACTTTTAGAATACCCCATTCATGAGGCTCATGAATACTACTTGCGCATTGGTCAAACCAAAAGGTACTACCATGAACTCGTAATTCCCAAACCGAGTTCGAAAAGCAGTTTTAGGAATATCGCCTTCCTTAATCCTTAACTRGTGATACCATGATCGCMAATCAATTTTTGAGAAAATTGCTTCTCCTTTCATATGATCAAAGAGATCATCTATCTACGGCATTGGGTACCTAATTTTTCATTGTAGTATGGTTCAAGTCCCTGTAATCTATACACAGTCGTAAGCAACCATCCTTCTTCTTGACAAAAATTACTAGTGCACCCCAAGGTGAGACACAAGGCCTTATTAGCCCTAAGTCAAGTAGTTCCTTCAACTACATCTGCAACTCACAAAGTTTCGGTGCCATCATCCTATACGGTGTCTTGGAAATTGGTTCTGCACCGAGTTTTAGCTCAATGGTAAAATCAAGATCCCTCTCAGGAGGTAACCCTAGAAACTCTTTTGGAAAAACATCCTTAAACTCCGACAATATTGGATATTGATCTATGGAGGGTCATTTCCCTTCATTGACTTCTTCCACTACATATAATCGACAATCTTGCTTCATGGAACATTCACTTGCATGACCCCCAACAAACTCTGGGAGTTTGATATTTTGTAGTTCTCTACTGATGTCCCCTGGGGGAGGCCCTCCCTCTGAGTCCCTCGATGCTTCAGGGTTACCCACTCCAGATGGTTGGGGTTCCACTTCGACATCTGCTAACTAGCATCCCTTTAATGTCTCATTRATATCCTYTAAGGAGCGTAAAATGAGAGCTAATTTAGACAATGGTGGTGGAAGCGTYGGCGTTGGYGGTCCTTACGATGATGCCCCTCGGCCTCGATTTCCCCGAGTCCTAACCATATTGAATAACTAAAACTGCATCAAACCAAATGCTTATCAGGGAAGAGTTTAAGGCATTCCACATTTTCTCAAACTTATACTTGCAAACATAGGGTTAGGCGTAAGTTTATTTATACTTGTCTATAAACAAATGTTACTCCAACAAGGTAAGTGGCTTAGTTTAGGGTTAAAGCATCTAAGCTTGGTATCTTTGCTTAAGTAAACTATTAACTCTCTCGTCTCGCTAGCTAGGGTAGCAATGTGGGGTACTCACCAATTAACCTAATTTATCTATTCAATCAAATGTCTAATCCTTCATGATTGTAGAGCCCTTCACTAAATCAATACACACTCATATTAATCACCCGTAGGATATTATTGTTAATTGTTCTTGTAATACCTCAATTTCCCATGTGTTTTCTATTCATTACATTAATCTTAGCTATCATACTATTTTAGTCATTTACTTACCAATTCCTTGCCAAATTTGTAATTTAGCAATGAACTATATATATAACCATACCAATGAGTACCTTAAATTATATATATTTATGAATAAACAGATAAATTTAAACTAACTTTCATTGTAAAAAAAATAAAAAATAAAAAATGAATTATATATAAAAATATAATTATCGTAATTTAAATTTAAATCCCCCACCTTTTTTTTCAAAAATTTTAAGATGTAAGTTTTGAAATGATAAAAACATTGTGAAAACAAATATACATTATGAAAATTATAAATATTATTAATAAAGTGGGTTCCATCCCCTTATTAATTTTAAGTTACGTTGTACACAAGATTTAGAATATTCTAGATGAGCGATGAGGACATCATGTGAGTATCCATGTGAATGTGATATCATCATTGAATGCATTCATTCATGTGTACATCATTCATAAGAAAATAAATTTATAGTGCGGACTTGAATATTAAAATAGTATCGTCCTTCCAATAAGTCCATGAACCTCTCCTCCCTTGATGTTGACGTTGAGTTTATCAAGTCTATTCGATGGACAACATTAGTTTCGATTAAAATAAAATAAAAATTAACATCCTTACGGCACGCAACCCAGACCTGCATTGGATTCCACGTGTTTCCCTTCCCGCTCTTAGAAAAATAAAAAAATAAAGAAAAATTGAGACCCTTCAACCCTAATCGTTTCCTTTCCTCCTCACTTCACTCATTGTCTCGTTCGAAGGGCATGAGACCAAATATCTCTGCAGTTCTCTTGATAAACCTTTTATTGCCAGATTCGACAAAGGCACGCACAACCATGGATTCTGGTGTGTAGTGGTTGCCCCTTTGCTTCCATGTGCCTCCAAGAGTAACGTGGTGAAGGATCGAAACGTTGTCGTCAATGCTTGTCGTCTCACCAATGACAACCCTAGTACCATGGTCAAAGAGGACCCCCTTCCCTATTTTGGCCATGGGATGGATGTCCATGGTGAACACCTCGGAGATCCTGCTCTGGATCGCTAGGGCCAACTGGATTCGACGCTGAGACCACAACATGTGCGCCACTCGCTGCAACTGGAAAGCTAGGAAACCCTTGAAATTGAGCATATAATGGAAATAGGAGTCGCAGGAGAGGTATTTTTCTCTCACCATCCTCATGTTGATTCAAATCGCATCGCAGATTTCAGGGTCCTCCATGAAGACATCCATGACCAGATTGTAGAGGAGTATGCTAAAGAATCGATGGCTTACATTATTCCTGGCAGCACAAGTTTGAGCAGATTTATCTTTTGAAGTATGCATGCTACATGACAACAATCATGCAATTAAGTGTTCCTTGATGAAGGAGACGAGGAGGAGGTGATTCCTTTAATGGGGTCTTAGAAAGGGGCAGACGAGGAGGAGGTAGCTTGTTGAACAGAAGAGGCTCTAATTCATTTGGTAGGAAAACACTAAAAAGTAGCGATGATGAGGACGAAGATGAATCTGAAGATGACTGGGAGAATGAAACCTCTTCGTCTCCGTGAAAATACCCCAAAACAAAGGATTTTAACAAAAAAAGTACGAATAGAAGGGAAACCCAATCGAAACGTTCAGCTGAATAGGAACTAGATATGGATAATTGGTTCAATAAGAAAGGTATATCTATGTTTGGTTGGCTAAATCACGATAGAAGTGATGATAATAATGGATTCTCTAGGAATTCTAGAGGTAGCGGGGTCTCTGCAAGAGGCAGACGAGGAGAAGGTGACTTGTYGAATAGAAGAAGCTCTAAATCCTCTGGTGTGCAAGCACTGAAGATCAGTGACGATGAGGACGAAGATGAAGATGAGGAATTTGATATTGTTATGGATGTTACATCGAGTAGCGACGATGAGGATAAATTTGATTCAATGAACCYTGTGGGGCACAAATAGCCAATGTTGAGTGTTTTTAAAAAAATGTKGATCCAAAGACAAGWAGCGTGAAGGCTACTGGGGATGCTAATTATTTGAGTCAGTCAAGATTTGACCAGCATAACATCTCACCATTGACACTCAAGGAAATCAAAGAAGTGGGATGTGAGTGTATGACCATTGTGCAAGAAGCAACTCTTCCATATATTCTCAAAGAGATACCTTCTAGTCGTCCTCAAAACCCATCCACCTCATCTTCAAAACTTTGTACAACATTAGCTTTCAACATATATGATATTGTAGTTGGTAGTACTCTCAGGGAGGTTTCATAGTGTTATAAAGAAAATAAAGAAAGATGAATTAAGAACATGAATGATTAAAAAATGAAGGAGAGCATAAGGAATCTACACCTTAGTTGAGTTGAAGAGTAACAGCGGATGAACTTATGTGTAACAGCCAGTTTAAAAAAGGAATTTATGGGGTTTGTTTTTAGACAAAACATCGTAAACCTAGAAGGGAATGCTGGAAAGTCCACTTACATCCACTAATTGTTTAGTTAACACTAAAATAATGTTAAGATCATGTGTTCTAATGGTCATTTTTGGCCAGTTTTTTGATAGACAACAATAGAAACAATAGTAATAGAACTATTGTAGTAATTGTTTTTAGGCAATTATATGGTACATTGTGAATAGACAATAGTTCTTTCCCCATATCATTGTTGATTTACATGCAAGCAAGTTTCCATATTCAGTAGACAGTGAGTTTGTGGGAAGTTTGAAAAGGTTTCTATATCCAACTGTCTTATTTTTTCTATGGGACGAGTGCATGGAAGGTTGACTACCACATACATGAAGGTTGTATTGAGTTGGTCTTCAGTTCTTTTTCATGCACAACTAGGGTATACTTATTATTTTTCTTCTTGCTCCTATAAAAGCAGTGTGGAGGCCTATAAATAATGGTTTCTAGGATGTAGGTTATATGTTATCTTAGGAACTGGTTTGCACAAATAAGTGGTTGTTCAAGCCCTAGGTTTCAATTTTGAAACCGAGCTCTGATACCATTTGTAAAAACTTCTATTTTAGGGCCTCAATAAAATAAAATAAAATATATTTTGTTATCTCCTATTGAAATAACTGCGAATTAGTTCATGGTTTTCTTTCATGATTTTCTTATACCAGGAATAAACAACAAGGTCATAATAGCAATAACAACATAATAAAAACAAAAACAACAACATAATAACGACGGATCAACTAGTAAAATACATGCATCGACCTGCATGTTGGTTGATTTAGTCCCTTTTATGTTTGTTCTTGTTCTTGCTCAAACTAAATATTAACCTCCCAGCCAACTAGGAACAACCTCTCTTGCTCCCTAGCTCCAGGAATCCTTGCGGTTTCCTGGCCCCTGAGCCCAAAGTTCCCAGCAACAGTAATGCCCTGTAAAAGCTCCCCAAAACAATCTCTTTCCTCCAATTTCCTCCTTCTTCCCCTCTCTTTTAGAATTTCCTCATTCCTTCTTCTTCCCCAAATTTTCCCAAAAAACAAAGAATCCCCTCCAAGTCCTCTCCCCTCTTCCTTATCCTCCTCTCTCAAATCCGCCGCCCCCCCCCTCATTCAATTCCCCAACTACCTTATCCCCTCATTAATTCCCCAAGACCCTTATCCCCCCATTAATTACTTCACCTACATTTTAATAATAAAATAATAAAAAGAATCATTGAATTTATTTTAATAATTAATTAAATTTAAATTAACAACTATGGTAAATAATTAATCAAATTGGGTTGTTACACTGCAGGAGGACAGGTCGCAGATTTGAGACAAAGATTTGAAAAATAATGGTTGGTTTAGTTGCAGGAAGGTTTGATGGTACAACACAATTGATATAGGATCTAAGATGGTATGCTTCAGGTTTTCATGAGTAAAGGTGTGTCTTTTATGTATTTGTTTTAGGCTTGTATGTTGGATGGTATGTCACATTCTTAAAGCATGTCTTGGAGGCCCTTGATGGTACATGATTGCATATGGTTGAGGTGATATTGTTACATGCTTGAGACATAATCTTGGTACATGGTATATGGTTGTTATGGTTCATTGTTAGAGGCACATATTTGTGATATTGGAATATACATGAGGCTTATCTTATGGTACATGGCATGATTGAGAGTGATATGGTATATGGTTGATACATGGTATGGTACAGGATTGATACATGGTATGGTACAGGATTGGTACATGGTATGGTGTTGATGTACATGGTTGATACATGGTATGGTACATGATTGGTACTTGGTAGGGTACATGATTGGTACTTGGTATACATGGTTGATGGTTGAGGCATATGGTACAGGTTGAGGTGYATGGTTGATGCATGGTTTGGTATAGTTTGAGGTGCATGGTTGATGCACGGTTTGGTACAGGTGTTGGTGAATGGTTGATGCATAGTTTGGTACAKGTGTTGGTGTATGGTTGATGCATGGTTTGGTACATGTGTTGATGCATGGTTGATGCATGGTACAGGTTGGTACTTGTTTGAGACACATATCTTGTGATGGTATGTTGGTGATTTTGGTACATGCTTGGTAGAGGAATATGTTTGTGATGTTAGACATTGAGTTGAGAGGTGTCCTTGGTGTATGATCCATGTGAGAGGATTTGGTTGAGTATCGATGACACTGACAGGTTGGACGGGTTGGACAGGTTGGCTATAGTGACAGGTTGACAGGTCACGGATTGATGTGACAGTGGCAGTGACAGTGGCAGTGATAGTGGCAATGATAGTGGCAGTGATAGTGGTAGTGATTGTGGTAGTGACAATTGGTCTACACTTATACTTCAAGGCAGTAGGATGGGGCAAGGAAAGCAAGTTGTAGCATCCTTCTAGTTGGATCCGGAGAATCAGGGAGTTGGATCGTCTTTCAGGTTGGAGCCTGAGAATCAGGGGGTTGTATCCTCATTTTGGTTGGAGACATAAAATTCAAGGAGTTGTAGCTTCCTTTAGTTTGGAGCCTAAGAATAGGGGGTTGTAGCCTCCTTCCAGTTGCAACTAGAGAGTTTGGAAGTTGGTGCTTCCAATGAATGAATTCTTGATATATATAAGAAAGCATTATGTGGATTTCTCCCATTTGGGTTTCCACATAAATACCGGTGTAATGTGTATTGATTTGATGTTTCTTATGATTATATTCTCATGATATATTGAATGCAATCATAGATGATACATTGATGATAAATTGTTGAACATTGTTGATAAAGTGAAAGAATATATATTGTGGTTAAAAGTGGTATAGAAAGAGTATGTTGGATTACTGAGAGGGGGGGTGAATCAATAATAGAGCAATTTAATCATTTTTCACCATAAAATGCAACTGTTATATCAATGTAGCATTATGATCCAATAGTTGCAGAGTAAATAAACAATGAACAAATGAGAAATCACACACATACACAACACACCAATGTTTTACATGGAAACCCAAAGCGGGAGAAAACCACAAAATATTTTTTCTTATATGTATTTAAGAATTACATTCATTTGAAGCACCAACTTCCTTTGTTTTCCAGCTGCAACTGGAAGGAGGCTCCAACCCCCTAGTTTCCCAGGCTACAACCTGAGGGAAGCTCCAACTGCCCAATTATCTGGCTACAACCAGAAGGAGGCTACAACCCCCTATGTTCTACGGCTACAACCAGAAGGTGGCTACAACTACCTGTCCTTGCCCCATCCAACCGCCTTGACATATAAGAAGAATGATGGAACCATTGTCACACTATCACTGTGAGATATACTGTTGTAAACCTGTACCAATCAACATGTACCAATAACCTGAACCATGGATCAACCATGCATCAACCTGTACCTCAACTTGTACCATAAACAAGTGCATCAATCATGCACCAACTTTTACCTCAACATGTACCATCAACGAGTGCATCAACCATGCACCAAACCTGTATGAATAACCTGTCACAAGAACATGTCCAAACAACCTATCACAACAACCTGTCTCATCAATATTATAAACCAAATCATATCTACTCATCAATATCAATCACCAAGACAACTCTCAAAGATGTGCATCAACCAAGCATAACACAACAACTCATAATCATCACCAAGATCAATATGTGCTTCTAATAATATACCAATACAAGTATGCTACATCATCCATAAACCATGTGTCAACAATACTACTAACAAGTGCCTCCAACCATGTACCAAGTATGTATCAATCATGTATAAAATATTCATCAACTATGACTCATCAAGATGCACCAACATCATCAACTATACACCTCATGTATGTGCCAACTCATGAACTAATTGTCTCAACCATGTTCCCAACATGTACCTCAACCAAAATCCCTCATCAATTTAAATCTGATCTGTAACTCTGTAATAGACCTAGTGTATATGATCACATACCTGCAAACCTTGTTTAACTTTAACAACAAGAGACTATTATTTTCATCAAACTTTACTTGAGTCTCACGTGACTAGTTTTGGATTAGTCAACAACCCTAACTTGAAATAATAATAACTATGTACTTGTAATGAATAAATATATGAAAATAGTACGCAATGTTCTTCGGTGTGTTTTATTCAATTCCTCCAGGTGTCACTACTTGGAACCTCTCAAAAAAGGAGTTATGGGAAAAATGGCATACCTTGTTGAATTCTAGCTTATTCTAGAGAGAGAAATTGTAGAGCATGCCCCACATGGAATATTTGTTGTATGGATATAAACATTTTACATAGAATACGACATATTTTACTCTAACCAACACATTTGGTCTTACTTAATTTGGATCTGTTATGAATAAGTTATAACATGTTTACCCGAAACACCTGTTTTAGACTAGTTTCATGACTAGGCACAAACTCTATTTTCCACGGAGTGTAACTCCAACAATACAATGAACCACAAGCTTAAATTTGTACCACAGCTACTTGGATATGTTTCTTCAATGGCCTTCCAATTTAGCGGTCTGATTCATTCAAGAAAAAACTTTATTGCGAAAATGGTGAGATGACCTGTAAATAACATACCTTAGAAAGCATCATCAAAAGAATTTATCCTCCCTTGAATTTTGGCCTTCTTTACTTCACATTTCCTATGAAATTCATCTTAGATATCCTTTGGTTACCTCATTCACTTGTATATATTCAATATTCTCAAGTGTGATTAAAATGAGAGAGCCTTGCCTCTTATTTATACTTTCATGTAGCTTCCTCAAGGTGTTACCTTTTAACCATCTTAACCCACTTTCCTTATTTTAGGGTTAACCCACTTCTAACCATTTGTCCACTTAGTAATTTCTCCATTAACTTTATTATTTAAATAATTTATTTTGTATCCACTTTGACTTATAGTACACTCATCACTTCACTTTGTTATTTAAATAATTTCTTCTTTGCAAATACTTTTACTACTTTGACTTTTTGGGGCTTCTAGATGACTCATGAGGGTTCTCCAACTTCACATGGCCATAACTCTCTAACTGTGAGGAGTTATGTGACGTTCCACATACCCCTAGAAATGAAATGGCATGTACTATCCATCTAGAATAGTCTTGCCTTCAAATATATCAAAACTCATACCATTATCCATCAAACAAACTTGGGTCCATTACCCAAACCTGGGTTCTCCAACTTCACATGGCCATAAATCTCTAACCGTGAGGAGTTATGTGACATTCCACATACCACCAGAAATGGAATGACATGTACTATCCATATATAATAGTTTTACCTTAAAATATATTAAAAATCATATTGTTATACATCAAACAAACTTGGGTCCATTACCCAAACCTTTGTGCTCCTGGAATTCGCTACCAGACTTTCTCCAAGGGTTGACAACAATCACTAAGGGTTGACATAAATATAGAATATCACTCTCCAATGGTTGAAATCAATGAAAACCAATAATCCATACCAATTTTCCTTCAACCTAAGTCAATTGTTTGACAATCTCCCCCTTTGGCATTGATGGAAACACCAACATTGATGGAAAAACTTAGTCATGATAAAATTCATGCTTATACTCCTCATTAGTGTTTCTATCTCTCCCCCTTTGACATCAATGGAAAAGGGTATCTCCCTTTGGGGTTTCTCCCCTGAATGAACTCTCCTTGTGGTTTCTCCACCTATATACATGCCTTTGTGCTCTCTCTCCAAGCATTTATATCCTGCATCTGATAAATATCTCCCCCTTTTTCATCAATGGAAAAGGTATCTTTCCATCTGGGCTTGCTCCCCCTAAATAAATTGTCCTTGGGGATACTCCCCCTGAATGAATTCTTCCTTAAACTGATCTCCCAACCTGACCTGTCCTATTTATGGTGCATCCTCATGTAAATCTAAGACATATAAGATAAGCATTCAAAAGAATTCATTTTGGAGTAGAAATTACTCTGATTTTTTGGCAAAGATACTCAAAGGCTTCACGTGGAAGCGGTTGTGTAAAGATGTCTATCACTTGTTATTTTGTGCCCACATATTCAACTCTGATTTTCTTCTCTGCAACCTATTCTCGTAGAGTGATATTTGATTAGAATGTTCTTCATTTTGGAGTGCATCACCGGGTTCTTGAGATATTGATGGCACTTGTATTATCACAACAGATTGGAATGGGATCATCATACTCAACCTGTATATCTGTCAAAGTTTGTTTCATCCATAGAACCTGTGTACAACATGTTGTTGTTACAATATACTTTGCCTCGGTTGTAGATAAGGATATTGGTGATTGTTTCTTTCTTAACCATGATACTAAACACTCACTCAAGTAGAATGTTGCTCCACTGGTGATTCGTCAGTCATCAATGCAACTTGCCCAATCTGCATCTGTGCAGGTAATAAGTGATACATCATTTCCTTTTGGATACCATAATCCAAACTCTTTTGTTCCTTTGAGATATCTGAAAATCCTTTTCACTGCTAATACATGTGATTTCTTTGGTGCTGCTTGAAATCGTGCCACTTGTCCAACTGCCTCCATTATATCTGGTCTGGATGTTGTCACATATAGTAAGCTACCAATCATTGACATGTATTTCCTCTGGTCTATAGACTTTGAATCATCATATTTGCTAAACTTGCAACTGATTTGCATAGGAGCGGTAACTAGTTTGCAATCTTCCATTACAAATATCTTTAGCATTTCTCTAATATACTTAGTTTGAGAAATAAAAAATTCTTGGTTCCTTTGACATATCTGAAGACCCAGAAAGAAGGATAGTTCTCCAAGTAATGGCATTTCAAATTCATTTTGCATATCCTTTGCAAATTTCTGGCTTAACCTGTCATTAGTACTTCCAAAAACAATATCATCAACATAAATTTCAATTAATGAAATACTACCTTGAGTTACCTTTATGTAGAGGTTGTTGTTTGCACTTCCTTTCCATAGTTCGTAGGGAGTTTTGTCATTGTTGTTTCTGAGAATTACTCTGTTTTGAATGTGAACTGTTGTATGCACTGCATGTGTCCAAAAAATATCTGTCAATTTGGAATCCATTAGCATTGTTTGAGCCATTTCCTATGTCATTATCATCCATTATGATAATGTTCATTTTCCTATGAACCACTCTCTGAACCAATCTATGAATTCATGCTCTCTTCCATTGTTATATATATGTCCAAATGTGTTAAGTATTCTTACGAATCCATCTCTATCCATACTGTCGAAGAATCTACTTGCGCAACTATCCATAATGTTGACCCATTTATCATTATACTATCATGAAGTCTTGATTAATCTATCAAACTGTACTTCTGCTAACTGACTACTCTGGATCTGTCTTCTCAAACTATGCAAGTTGCTAGAAGGATGGTTATTTGGTCTGTCACAGCGATCACATAGACTCCCCATGTCTAATATTCATATTACCTGGGAGTATCTAAGTCGGATGGCTCAGAACAATTCCTTCTCTGATGTGTATTCATCAACATCTTCATTGGTAGATTCATCATCATCTTCATTGGTAGATTCATCATCTCTCTGAGCTCTAACTTCTTTCTTTCTGTTTGTGGATTCATCTTTCACTAGAATTCCTGAAAGTACATTCTCTTGAGCCTGTTACTTATTTACATGTCCTTCTTTTCTTTCAGTTATTTTCCAAACCTTTGTGTATATGACATCTTTCTTTTTCTCTGTAGAATTTTCTTCATCTCGATTTATTGCCAATCTTGCGATCTCTGGGACCTGGTCTTTGTTCACATGTTATTTGTGTTTTCTTATCCACACTTTCTTACATATGATATCAGCGTTCTCTTTCATGGAAGTATCGATTATGCTTCTATAATCACTAGCTATGTGTCCATAGTTATCACATTTGTAACATTCAATGTTACGTGGAGCCACATAGGCATTTCTTGCTTGAAAAATTCTTTTATAATCCCTGCAATCTGCAACCTTATGTCCAAAGTTAGTACAATAAAAACAATGACCATAAAATAAATTTGCATACCTGGGAGTGAATGATCTTCTTTGTGGCGTAGTCCTTCTGAATTTTTTCTTTGACTGATCATGATCATGATTGAAGCTTCTTTGTGGCTTGAACATGGATGGTCTTCTTGAAGGTGTATCTTCAATAGTTTTTTTAAATTCTGGTTGACCATGATTCCTTCCTTTGAGTACTTTTGCATAACTCTTTATATTTTCTTCATTCTTCTTCTCTAGCAACCTAGAGTGCTTCTCTTCATTCTCTATAACTGATGTAATTGTGTGTGTCTCTTTAGCGTTCTTGTTGAGCTTTTTACTTCTCAATGTGACAACTTCTTCTTCAAGCTTCTCAACCTCTTCTTCTTTCTTCATTATCTGAGACTTTGTGACTTCTTCTTTTCTTTTTTCTTCTTCAAGCTGAATTTTTAATGTAATTATTTCTTCTTCAAGTCCTTTCTCTTCTTGACCAAACTCTGCCTCAAGATAGTTTAGATCGTTAGTTATTTCCTTAAGATGATTTGTTAATATCTTCTCTCTCATTTATGCTTCTTCCTTATGTGCTTCTATGTTGGCTTCCAAATACTGCTTTTGATATTCAATATTTTCTTCGATCTTTTTGGCTTCTTCTAGCTAAGTTCTTAAGTTCTCAATGACCTGTTGGGATTCTTAAAAAATGTGAAAACTTTCCTTTTGTTTCATCAATTCTTTCTTGAGTGACTTGTTTTCTTCTCTTAGTTCATCTAAAGCACTAATCAATTCTGCTTCATAATTGTCTTCCTTTTCAATTAGTTTTTCTGTCTTATTTCCTTCATGGCATTCTATTTCAAGATGTCCATGTTTTTCACAATTAAAGCAAAACAACATACCTCTGGTGATTATGTACTCTTCATATTCTGAATCTATTTGACATGGTGAACATAATTCTTCTTGATCTGTATTTGCATCTTCTTTGGAATTTTCGTTATGCAATGGGTGAAGAATATATGTCATGTAACTTATCCCAAAGTTCTTTGGCTGATGAACATTTACCAACCTTTTCTCTTACCAGATTAGGTAATCCTTTCCAGATGAAATACTTTGATATTCTTTTATTCTTCTTCAATTCCTTCTTGGCTGCAGTCTTTGCCCTTTTTGAACTAGCATATCCTGTAACCACTGATAGCCAAATATAATGTCCATGTGCCTGTAAAAATACTTTCATCCTTCTGCTCAACATCTCACACATAAAACCATTCTGACCATTAAACATTGGTACTCCATCCTCATAATAATCCATGATATCCTTTCAATGGTTAAATTGTTTCTTGAAAGAACTGTCTCTGCTACCAATTGTTGGATTACTGAGAGGGGGGTGAATCAGTAATAGAGAAATTTAATCATTTTTCACCATAAAATGCAAGTTTTATATCAATGTAGAATTATCATCCAATAGTTGTAGAGTAAATAAACAATGAACAAATGAGCTATTACACACATGCACAGTACACCAATGTTTTACGTGGAAACCCAAAGCGGGAGAAAACCACGGAATGTTTTTTCTTATATTCCTTTAAGAATTACATTCATTGGAAGCACCAACTTATTTTGTTTTCCAGCTGCAACTGGAAGGAGGCTCCAACCCCCTAGTTTCTCAGGCTACAACCTGAGGGAAGCTCCAACTCCACAATTCTCTGGCTACAACCAGAAGGAGGCTACAACCCCCTCTGTTCTTCGGCTACAAATAGAAGGTGTCTAAAACCACATGTCCTTGCCCCGTCCAACCGCCCTGACATATAAGTAGAATTATGGAACCATTGTCACACTATCACTGTGAGATATATTGTTGTAAACCTGTACCAATCAACCTGCACCAAACAACATGTACCAATAACCTGAACCATGCATCAACCTGTACCTCAACTTGTAATCAACATGTACCATAAACAAGTGCATCAACCATGCACCAACCTGTACCATCAACGAGTGCATCAACCATGCACCAAACCTGTACGAATAACCTGTCACAATAACATGTCCAAACAACCTATCACAACAACCTGTCTCATTAATCTTATCAACCAAATCAGATCTAATCATCAATGTCAATCACCAAGACAACTCTCAAAGATGTGCATCAACCAAGCATAACACAACTCATAATCATCACCAAGATCAATATGTGCTTCTAATAATATATCAATACAAGTATGTTACATCATCCATAAACCATGTGTCAAAAATACTACTAACAAGTGCCTCCAACCATGTACCAAGTATGTATCAATCGTGTATCAATTACTCATCAACTATGACTCATCAAGATGCACCAACATCATCAATTATACACCTCATGTATGTGTCGACTCATCAACTACTTGTCTCAACCATGTACCCAACATGTACCTCAACCAAAATCCCTCATCAATTTCATCATCCAAATCTGATTTTTAACTCTGTAATAGACCTGGTGTATATGATCATATACCTGCAAACCTTCTTTAACTTTAACAACAAGAGACTAGCATTTTCATCAAACTTTACTTTAGTCTCACATGACTAGTTTTGGATTAGTCAACAACCCGAACTTGAAATAATAATAACTATGTACCTGTAATGAATAAAGATCTGAAAATAGTGCATAATGTTCTTTAGTGTGTTTTATGCAATTCCTCCATGTGTCACTACTTGGAACCTCTTAGAAAAGGATTTATAGCAAAAATAACATACCTTGTTGAACTCTGGCTTATTCTAGAGAGCGAACGTGTAGAGCGTGCCCCACACAGAATATTTGTTGTATGCATCTAAAAATTATACATAGAATACTAAAGACTGCATTCTAACCAATACATTTGGTCTTACTTAATTTGGATCTTTTGTGAAGAAGTTATGACGTTTTTACCTGAAACACCTGTTTTAGACTAGTTTTAGGACTAGCCACAAACCCTATTGTCCACGAAGTGTAACTCCAAAAATACAACGACCCACAAGATGGAATTTGTACCATAGATACTTGGATATGTTTCCTCAACGGCCTCCCAATTTCATGGTCTGAATCATTCTAGAAAAAAAAAAAATTATTGCAAAAATGGTGAGATGACCTGTAAATAACATACCTTAGAAATCATCATCAAAAGAATGTATCCTCCCTTGAATTTCGGCCTTCTTTACTTCACCTTCCCTCTGAAATTTTTCTTAGATATCCTTTGGTTACCTCAGTCACTTGTATATATTCAATATGCTCAAAGGTGATTAAAATGAGAGAGCCTTGCCTCTTATTTATACTTTCATGTAGCTTCCTCAAGGGGTTACCTTTTAACTATCTTAACCCACTTTCCTTATTTTAGGGTTAACCCACTTCTAACCACTTGTTCACTTAGTAATTTCTCCATTAACTTTATTATTTAAATAATTTATTTTGTATCCACTTTGATTTATAGTACACTCATCACTTCACTTTATTATTTAAATAATTTCTTCTTTGCAAACATTTTTACTACTTTGACTTTTGGGGGCTTCTAGATGACTCATGAGGGTTCTCCAACTTCATAAGGCCATAACTCTCTAACCATGAGGAGTTATGTGACGTTCCACATACCACCGGAAATATCATGACATGTACTATCCATATAAAATAGTATTTCCTTCAAATATATTAAAACTCATACTTTTATACATCAAACAAACTTGGGTCCATTACCCAAACCTTTGTGCTACCAATATTCTCTACCATACTTTCTCCAAGGGTTGACATCAATCGCTAAGGGTTGACATCAATCTACAATATCACTCTCCAATGGTTGACATCAATGATAACCAACAATCCATACCAATTGTCCATCAACCTAAGCCAACTGTCTGACAAAGTATATGCAGAAAATAAATAAATAAATCCGCTCTATTTCTAATTTTCCAAGATCACACAAAGCACACGACAAATAGCATACACATAATAGAAAGAGTAGCAACCCAGAAATAAAAACATAAATTTGAAATATTTGTTTTTTGACTGGTGGAATCAACAACTAGTCGAGCATGTACTTGCATGACACGTGGTTGGGTTATCTGACTGCTACCACTATAACCTCCAGGAATGCCAACCTGGTCCCTCGCGCGATACACAAGGCTAGTCGAGGGTTTCAAATCAGTGACTTCACATAATGGAGTGCCTTAACAATACACTCCACCACCGATTGTTCTACACCTTGAGGGGTAACAGAAAATTGAAATATTAACTCTATAAAACAATTTTTAAAAATGCGTATTCAGACTTTATACTTTTGAATCTGACTAAAATGGTCATATATTGGGCAAATGGAAACCTTTTTGAGTGAAATGAAAAGTTTTTATAACTGAAATAATCTCTCTAGACACAATGGAATAGTCCTCTTAGCTCATAAATGCACAAAAATAACAGAACCTAAAATTGTAGTAATACGACATCAAGATCTTGATCAACAACATGAGCAGATCTTCAAATGGGAATCAATACCATGTTTGACAAAATAGGGTATTACCATGTAAGATGAACACCTTTAGTGACCACTCACACAACTAGATCCAATATCAACACGCTAATATTTTTACATGGTTAAAATCCTCAAAGAGGAAAAAGTCCACGACCTTAGCCAGCGTGGCCACTTGAGGCAATTTATTGATGAAAAAGAAAAATATTTTACAAGAGAGTTTCTCACAATCGGTCATCAACAAATGTCCATTCATGCTCTTTAAATAGAGATCATGGACCAATCAGGGTTAAGCCATAGATCAATGTAGCCATTAAGATCAAGGAGAATATGAGTTGTCATATCACTCTATGTTTAGAACATATCGTGACCATCATATTGCATAACTACAAATGCATACTAATGCATACTAAAGAAACACACTTTTACCTAAAGACTCATTACATCAAGTTTATCTTAACTAATTCATAAGTGTTTAAATATCTCAACATAATCAATGCATATAATTTTTATAAGTTGTACATGACATCTTTCTATACCATTCCTGAAATTTTCATAAAAAAGAATATCAAGTTTAATTGGTTCAATAAATTCAATCATAGAGCACAACATGAGCACTATCTAGAATTTATGCATGTGCATAATTTTTTTAATTTGGCTTTGAATATTCAAACTTCAAATTATGGATTGTACCTAGAAGGTCAAGAGACAATAATTAGATTGCATTATTCAAATTATGTAATTGTTTGAGCTACCCAATGAAATGAAAAGTCTTGGGAGTTGTAAAATCACTTAGTCTAGATTAGATATTTGAAGACATGATGTGATTGGGGAATATGGTTTCTCATTCATTAACCTGTGGACAGAGTCTATGTAGAATCTAGAGACGTTGGTGGTTCTATGAATGTATGGAATTTAGAATTTATGTATTTCCATCGATTGAATAAAGACTAAGATTTATGTTGGTTGATTCTTGTGTGTAAGATCTCCTAAATTGTGTGGTTTTTTGTTGTGAGATTATCTTGTATGATTATGATCACAATATAATGTTGCATCAAGTGGTATTATAGTCTTTTAAATCTTTAGGAGAGGAATATATTGGCATATGATATTGTTGGAAGTGATATTCTAATTTGTGGAAAATTTTTATGCCTATGTTGAATGAGTTTTGATGGTGGAAGTTGCACTAGCAAACAAAAATTTCGAGAAGAGTATTCTTTTGTGACAATACTAAGAGTGCATTGATCTGTGAATGATAGTTGTAGTGAAAATTACCATAAGAATTGGAATAAGCATCCACCTAGAAGAAGAAATAAAATGAACTAGAGAAATTCATAATATCAAGAGACGAAAGATACAAGATATATGAGAGAGCCAATGGAAGAAACAATATGAAGAATGAAAGAGTTAGAAGCTAGAGTCATAATTAATTCTAGAGAAGAATCAACCCAAAGAAGAATAAAGACAATATTTCAATGAAACAAATCATGGTATGCAATTGTTTCAAGTTTTGAAAGAAAGAGGTAATGATAGAGTAGCATTTGAAATTATGATGGTAACCTAAAAGATGAGAATTCAAGTGATTAGATAGTAGAAGTAGAAAGATATTTTGATCGTGAGAAAATTGAATACCCCCACAAGTTGAAGTTTGCTACCACCAAGTTTAAGGTTCATGCAACTTTATGGTGGGATTGTGTTAAAAAACATAGAGTTGATAATCACAAGGATAAAATCAGGACATCGAAGAAAATGGTAAGATTAAAGATAAATTCTTAACTATGGATTATTAGTAATTTTTGTGAAAACATGCCTAGAATTAGAGGCAAAAAGAGACATGAGTTTGAGAGTACATTGAATAATTTATCATATTGTCAATAAAATAAAGCATCAAGGAACCAAACTTTAAGAGGGTCACAAGGTATGGTAATGGTCTAAGATTTCAAATTTAAGATGAGATGAGTACTCATTATTTTCATATTGTAGATGAAACATACCAGATTGTTGTTAGAGTTGAAGAGAATCCTAGTAGAATACAACAACACTAGAGGTAGAGGTGGTCAAGGAAGAGGTTGTGTAGGATTTGGAAGAATCCAAACACATACATAGGAGGTAACAATGCTAGTAGAGGGAGGTTTTGGTAGAGGAAGAGGAGAAAAGTATGTTCCTACATGTTTCAAGTGTTGGAAACAAGGGCATAAGATGGAAACATTTATTGTGAATCCAAATGATAGAATAATAAATAATGTAATAGAACACCCGGAACAAGCAAAGGAGTATTTTGTTAGAGACAATATTGCAGAAATTCACTAAGAGCAAGGAGAAAATAATATGTTCGTAAGAGTGTTGCTCAAGTTGGAGGATAAAGTTGTTGAAGAACCTGTGGAGAGGAAGAATATTTTCAAGACAAAGTGTAAGATACAAGGTAACTATTATAATATGATTATTAATGGAGGTAGCATAGAAAATTTAGTGTCTACATAAGTGGTAGATAAGTTAGAGTTTATACGTACCCTAGTGATCCAACATGGATCCAGGAAGGCCTAAAATTCAAAGTTCTTGGAATCGGATGAAACTAGCGCCATTGCGTCGGGATCGTCGCGTTGATTCTGCAAATGGACACCGTATGCAAAAGTTATCGCGTTCTGATCGATTTCCCAAACATGCAAAAATTCAAACTGGTCAAAGTCAATAGGTTTTATTGTTGACGTCAGCAGTACGACAGGTGACGTCAACAGAGACACGTGGAAGCACGAGGAGGTGACAGGTGTCACTCAGTTTTGGCATTTTCGGGATGAGTTGGACCAGTACGGAAATGACATGTGGAATTGTATGGACGTGACACGTGGTAGTTCGTACGTGACGTGACCTAATGACAGGCTGACATGTGGTAATATGGATGACAAGTGGTTGTACGGATGATGATGTGGCAGAGTGACTGGGTAGTACGGATGTCGATGTGGCAGCTAAATGGGTTGGTGACTTGGAAGTATAGACACTAACGTGGCACAACATGTGGTTGTATGACAGTGACATTGCATTTGACCATGCATATTGATCGGATTGTTTACTGTGTGATGACTATACCGTACGGGTGAATCATAGGGTGACACGTGGCCCAATCAGAGGGTGCCACGTGGCACCCCGGATTTTTCCAATGTTGGCTAGGCCAAAAATTTAGTTGTGACTCCATCGGGCTTGAACCCCTGACCTCGGCATGGGAAACGAACTACACCAAATGCGTTAGCCACCCGAGATACTATGATCCTTGTTCAAACATATGGAAAAAATATGTTTTAAATTGTATGGTGGCAGATTTTTTGGGCTAAGCCCCGGTCGGAGGGGGCCAGTGCGAGTCCACTTGGCACCCCACGCGATCGAGGGCTAAGAACTAGGAGCCAGGCCAACAATTTTGGGGTGCGTGGGAGTTTAATCCATAGGCCACATGGCCATGAATACGACCAGCACAACGAAGACCAAGGGATAAAGACTAGGGTCAGTGCCTAGCCTAGGGCCATATGGCACATTCCATATGCCCAGGGGCCCGGAGAAAGGGGGTTGTGCCTAGATTTTCCCAATTTTGGGTTTTTAAACTATATAACATGATTTTTGTGGATTTTTACGCTGATTTTGGAGGATTTTGGCCATTTTGGGGGGATCTTGAGCCCGATTTGAGGCCAAATATAGGGAGGAAGTTGGGATAGGATCACCAACTCAAATCCTATATAAATCAGAGGTTTTGGACAAACTAGGAGGTTCATATTGGAAGAATGAAGATGATTTTGTGAAGCTTGAAGTCATTTTTATGTAGGGAAGTCATTGAGGAAGCGAACTTCGAAGGCCAATTCCGAGAGCTGTGCTCAACCTTTTTCAGTGTCGTCAGTTGTGTAGGATTCTTGAGGTCGAGCACAACAAATACATACAAATTTTTAATCCTTTTGACACTTTTCTGATGTACTTTTGAAGCATTGAATATAAATAATAAATCCTCACCCACTGAGACAAAGACCCAGAGACATGGGCAATCTTGTTGAACTCCATTAACAACTTTGTTTTTATGGTTTGTTGTTCTTTGTGCTTATATTCTGATCCACATTTCTTTATGATGGATTCTATAATATCTCATTAAGTTCTTCTTCTTTCCTTAATTCCTAATTGGTAATTGAACACATTATTAAAACCTAACCAAGTCTTTAAAGATCAATTTTGGATCAAGTGGTATCAGAGAGGGTTGACAGTTGGTTGTTTGAGCTTGCATGATTACCAAGGAAAAGTTGAGTCATGGTGAAGGCGAGCTTGTAGAAGGAGATCCTTAGATTGGATTGTAATGTCCCCATTTTGGGACATTATAACATTACAACATTTCAGAGTGTTATGCCTACCCGAGTAGCCAGATAGGGGTGACAGAGAGTTCGGGAGATACTGAGGGGTTTATTTGGGCCCGACTTGCATTGTTCATCATCAGGATCCATTCCGCATAGCTTGGCTTTGGTTTCGTTGCATTCTGATGATTTACGTAATTTTGAGTTATTATGGGTCATATCTTAATTAAATTCACTAAGAAGGTCATAATGGGCATATTACTTGGAGAAACCTCTTAGTGTGATAGCTCATCAGAATCGGGAAGAAGAGCACTATAGGATAAGATGGTGAGAAGTGACTTTCAGTGGTTGGAGAAGCCATAAGGATGGATAAATCACTTTTTAGAGGTAAAATGGTTAATTAATTAATTAATTAAGTGATTTAATCAAGGAATAATAAAATAAAGTAAAATTCACTTGGAGGGAAGAAGTCAACAGTGAATTAGGGTTTCAGCAGTGATTTAGATTATGATGAATTGGGGTTTTATTTAGGTTTTGGAAGTCAACGATTAGTTAGGGTTTCCAGCGACGTTTAGGGTTTTGGAAGCTATAAAGGAAGGGTCAGTGATCTAATTCATTATTATGCAGATTCTGACTTGTATTTGAGGAGAGAGGCGCATCTCGGAGAGATAGTTTAGTGTATTCCAGGAGGAAGACACCAGTTGGATGATTTAAGTGTTGAAAGACACACCCTAGTCTTAGGAGAATCATCGGATCTTCCATCCTCTTCATTGGTCTACTTGACGCCATATGCAGGTATTATCTTTTAGTTGATTATTGTATTATTCCGGCTAAGATCCTTTTGTCTTTTTGATATGGCAGGTGTTATTTTATTGCCATAATTGCTTATTTATATTCGACTAAGATCCTTTGTATGTTGATCTAGTCGAGTATTTTCAGTTATTGGTTGTCCAGGAGATATCATAATACAAACTTTTCATTCCTTTGTCACATTTATTATTTGTATGATCATTTTATATATTTGTAAACCTTTGATCCTACACACATTAGCAGCGTTTCCTTGACTAGCCAAGTCATGAACATTACAGTGGTGCTCAGTGGTTGTCCACTTACATTTAAGGGGAAAATGAGATAAGGATGTAGATACATCATTACCAGCGAGTGGATTGAGAGGAGCACAGATGGAGCCTACACCCATTGCGTCTTGAGGCATTTCTCTGATTTACAAAAGTTTATGAAGCCATCCACGTCACGGTAAAGGAAGGTGCACATTGTTGAGTGCACTATGACAATGAGGATGAAGAGATGCATGTGAATGCAACCATAGATGCCCATTTAAAGCAGTTCGATAAGGCTAGTGAGTGCTTATTGCATCCCGAGGGGCGGTTGGAGGACAAGATGATATCGCCATATCCATGTCTTCCCCCATCGAGTAATGTTGAGGATTCAACCCTTGACATAGTGGTGACACTTGTGAGGATTCATATGTGTTCACACTTAAATGAGCTTGGGAGGTTGGATGACCTACGGTGGGTGTAGACATGGCTTCCGAGGAAGTCGTGTATGGAGAATGATGAGATTCCTATGATGGTGTCGGCACCATCTTCTTAGTCACCTATGCTAGCTTCGACACATGAGGATATCAGTGGAACTCTAGATGTGGTAGAGGAGCCTTGTGGGGATTGCCTGAACATATGGATCTGCAGACCCAGGAGAAGAGTTATGGATTGGAGATATTTGAACTTACAAATACCTATTAGTATGAGAGTGAGTCACCACTGGAGATTCCATTGATGGACTGGGTTGTGGAGGCGCTTGTTGGGACACTTACTCCCGGGATCGATCTATAGTGATGAGGATGCACTCCTTATTGGTCATAATGACTATAGCACGCGTCTGGACATATCTGTATGGGATCCGGGTGAAAATGACATTAGTAGGGTGAGTACGAGGGAGGATACGGTACCCACATCTGAGGATGGATAGTGCGATTCAAATAGGGACGCGGTTAGTGATGGCCGTGGCATGCGGGGAGGACCCATTGCTTACGAGGCGGTGGGCAGTTCAATGCCTTATTTTTTGAGGAAGCCATGTTGGGGATTCCATTGTTGACACTAGTAGTGAGAGGCATGAGGTAGGACCTCAACAGGATTGTGACCAGGAGTCCCATGACACTTGGCAGGACAGTTCATAGTTAGTGAGGGAATGATCATGGCATCCACTAGATGCATTGATGATACATGCATTGGTGGTAGGTTATTGTTGTAGGACCTCGATGGCACAAGATAGTTTAGATGGGGGCCTTGCCATTGATGACTTCAATAAACTCAAGGAGAGAGTGATTGATGATTAGGCCCTACCGGTTGGTGTTGATGGATAGGAGTTACCTATTGGAGGTTGGCGAGATGTAACCACAGTGAGGGGCGGGAGGTTGAGGTGGACGATTCACTCATGAGTTGGTGATAACACGGATATTCTTGGAAGGAACATAGAAAACCCTTCAGGAATTAGAGTCCATATTAGATGAGCTCCTTGAGGAAACTAGACAAATCCACTACACCTATTTATTGAGAAGTCGGGGATATATCCCTCTCTGACCACATTCTTGAGAGGATGTTGGTGGTTTAGAAAAGGAGCACCAATTGATGGAGGGACATGAGGAGTACTCAGGATCACTAGTGAGTATGGAGAGATATGATCCCGAGACGCAGGAGGATGTCCATAAGTCACATGGACCACCCTTCACGAAGGGTGATGAGACAGTTGGACACACACATACACATCGAGATTCCAGATCTAGGGGTAGTTATGAGGAAAATTCCATTTTTTGTTCCAGGATTGGTTGAACTTCATGTAGGATGACCCATAGTACTAGGGATCCATGATGTTAGGTGTATCTGAGGAGATCACATAGTATGTAGGGAGCACACAATGATAGTGGTAGTTCGAGACTTATACATGGGCCTCTGATGGGATTGAGGAGGCCTTTCGATGCTTAAGGAGGATATGTACTCACAATAGAGCATGGAATTCCCTCTCCCTTACATGTATACGGCAGGGGAATCACCTTCCACCCAAGTAGAAGCTTGATTTTAGACAGTGATTATGGATGGAGAATGATTAACCCACAGTTGGTAGAAGGCCACCTATTGTTGTACAGATGGTTGTTGATGATAGTATAGGTGATTGGCCCACCATAGGTGTGTCGATGAAGCGAAACTTTTTGTTAATACCTTTGGATTGACCAAAGCATATATGCTACTCCAATCCTACAGTTGGTTGTGGAGGAGAATATTATTGGCACTTTCCCAATACTCATCATTGATAGTATACGGGGAGCTAGGCAGTAGAGCGGGGGCATGGAGAGTTGGTAGAGCCGAGACCACCTAACATGAGTGTCTTGATTGCATACATCAAGATAGGGGTGGATCATCGGGCGCAAACAGTTGAGGCCTTGGGCATGACATAGAGTATACTAGGCCATGGGACATAGGATATATCAGAGGTTGCTACATATTGAGACTCTCATTTGGATGAGGGTGGAGTGGACAGATTTCGACAGTTACAAGTAGGGAACATCAACAGTTAGTGGGGATTAAGTGATGAACTGGGAATTTGACATAGGATCCGGGGAGTCCATTTGGTCAATATTTTGTTTCATATTATGAGGATCCAGGAGTGGAAGATCCATAATGGATACTTTGATCAAACAGTCATTATCAGAGTAGAGAAGCATCAGCATAATGGTCCTTGGTCGAGGAGGAATAGCATGGGGAGCCTGGGATTCTGCAGGGTTGGCATTTCATTGACTGACAGGGATGAGTGGACCTTTGCAGAGGGAAGTCCCCTTGATTTTCCATTGAGTTTGAGTATTGGGGAGAGCACATCATTGGTTGGTGATTAGATTTGAGGTCTTGTAGTACCTCACTATGCTAGCAACATGTTCAATTAGTGGAGGACGTGTTGGGTTTGGTACGGTGGTGGAGGACGAGACTCATTTCGGTTTGAGGCCTTGTGTTATTTGCAAGAGACTCATGATAGTGGTATGTTACAGGATTCTATCTCACAAGGCATTACGGTTCATATTTTGATATGGGATCAGGGGATTGGAATGCTTGGTAGGTCATAGTTTGATGGAATTGAGTTTAGAGTAGAGTGGTTACTTTCGGGGGTCCCTAGTGAGATTCCTTGGCCGTTGATCATTCTACTCATAGGAACATTTGGGTGTCATCGTGGTGAGCACTTGGAGAGACAACATATTGAGGGGAGTCTACCTTGTGTCACACGGGTGGATATGGGATCCTAGTATCATATGTAGTTGGATGCAATTATTGCTTGAGAATAGCGGTCTACGTGAGGAGGGCTGTAATGTCCCCATTTTGGGGGACATTATAACATTTAATAACATTCATAATTGTATGCCTAACAGAGTAGCCAGATAGTGGTGATAGAGAGTTTGGGAGATCTTGAGGGGTTTATTTGGGCCCGACTTGCATTGTTCGTCATCAAGATCCATTCCGCACAACTTGGCTTTGGTTTCGTTACATTACGAGCGATTTTGTAATTTTGAGTTATTATGGGTCATATCTTAATTAAATTCACTAAGAAGGTCATAATGTGAATGTACTTGGAGAAACCTCTTAGTGTGATAGCTCATCATGTCGGGAAGAAAGAGCACCTACAGGGGATAGATGGTGAGAAGTGACTTTCAGGTGTTTGGTCAGAGAATCCATAAGGATGTATAAATCACTTTTTAGAGGTTAAATGGTTAATTAATTAAGTGAGATTTAATCAAGGAATAATAAAATAAAGTAAAGACACTTGGAGGAAGAAGTCAACGATTGAATTAGGGTTCCGGCCGGTGATTCAGGGTTTTGGAAGTCAACGTTGGAGTGGGCTTTGTGAGGAGGTTAGGGTTTTGGAAAGCTATAAAGGAAGGTCCCGTGACCTAATTCATGATTATGAATTATGACTTGTCATTGAGAAAGCATCTAAGGAGAGATAGTTCTATGTATTCCAGGAGGAAGACACAAATTGGATGATTTCGGTGTTGAAAAACACACCACAGTCCTGAGGGAAGATCATCCATATCTTCCGGCATACTTCATTGATACTGATTGCTCACATATTTAAGGTATTATCTTTTAGTTGCTTATTTGTATTCGGCCTAAGATCCTTTTGTATTTTGATCTAACCGATTGTTGTTATTTTATTATTACTTAATTGCTTATTTGTATTCCGACTAAGATCGTTTGTATGTTGATCTAGTCAGGTATTGTCAGTTTATTCAGTCGTATTTGACCATTTTGTAATCCACCGAGATATCATGGCCACAAACTTGCAATCCTTTGTTGCATTTATTATTATTTGTATGATCACATTTATATCTTTGTAAACCTCGTCCACTACACACATTAGCGGCATTTCCCAGTTAGCAAGTGGGGAACATTACATGGATCAAGAAGAGAGGACTTCCCAAAGTGAGGAGATGGCATTGAAAGAAGGCATGTCTTAGAATGAGATAGAGTTACAAAATAATTTATTCACCATTAATGCGAGATGGTAAAGGTATTATATAGGGATTACTTGGAGCAGAAGGGGTAACTCCAAGAATCGTCAAAACAAGACAAAAGTGAAGAAGGAGAGGATCCTCTAAAGTACGTTCACTCCTTCTTCTCCATGGAGTCATCTTCTTCTTCAAGTACAAGTTCAAAATGCACCGCAAGAAAACATTCCCATAAACATAAACATGATATGTCTTTACTTAAGCTTGATGTGGAATTTGAATTGCCCATGTATGATGATGAATTCAATGTTGAGAGCTTGATAATTGGGTCAGACGGATGGAATTTTATAGCAGTGTGCAACAAATCAAAGAAGAGCAACTCAAATGAAGTTGGCATCACTTAGAATTGGAGGCACAACACTCATATGGTGGTAGAGTAAGTTGAAAAATGGCACGCGTTAAGTTGGTAATGCATTTCCATCATGGCAAGATTTTGTTTTGCGCTTAGAAAACAATTTTTATCCTTTGGGTTATAAGAGAAGGCTTTAATTGAATGGAAAAGTATTAAACTAA
Organism: Picea sitchensis; assembly: GCA_010110895.2. Classification (NCBI taxonomy): domain Eukaryota; kingdom Viridiplantae; phylum Streptophyta; class Pinopsida; order Pinales; family Pinaceae; genus Picea; species Picea sitchensis. Next base: position 114,431 of record SNQJ01S0013010.1, read on the forward strand.
CAAAAGGGCCGAGCGAGTTGCAAGAATACCTCGGATGAATTTTGTAAGATGGTATTAATGTTAAATATTCCATTTAGATCCCAGAAGATCTTATGAAGCATATAGGATGTTTTCCTGCACATATTAGTAACACTTTATTTATGTTTGGACCTACTAATCTTGATGAGGTTTTGTTCAAGCAACATACATTGAAACAAGAAAAAATGGAGTTGGTGTATCAAGGGAATGCGTCTTCAAGGAAAGAAGACAAATGGAAGGGGAATGGAAAAAGTAAAATTGATGACGATTGAGAGAATCTCTTGCAAGCATTACGAAGAAGGCAGGATATTGACCATTGTTGCTTAATTGCACCCATGGAAGAGGTTGAAATGGTTCAAAGAAAGGAAAGGGAGGCAAGCAGTTACCAGCAACAACAACACGACCAATAAACTTGGGATATGATTGAGGTGATGAGACTAAAATCACATCATTTGGTTTGATAGGTAAAATTGGTGATGGATATGATTACAGATAAGGTTCATAATGAAGCATAATAAGGTAAACACATAGATATATAGTGGATCTCAATATAAATTAATTTCATAGGAAGTGGTTAAACAATTGGGATTGACAACTAAACTACATCATAAACCTTACTCACTTAAATGGTTGTTGCTTATCCATTTAAGCAACAATCATAAATTGCATAACAAAGCAATGCACTTAAAGTTTGTAATTTCATCAAAATTTGTTGGATAGAAGTGGTGGCGATGTGGGTGCCTCGTGAATGTGGAGATGATTAAGCTTGGCATCCCTTATTTTGTGATCACAAAGCAATCTTCTGAGGAGACAATCAATCACTTAACAAAAAGAAGACAATAAAGCCATGACCATACATGCTCATCACATAAAAAGAAAATCAATCTCTTCAAAGCTTGATGGAACAATTAAGGAAGGCAGCGTATGCAAGCAACACACCTATAATTGTGTCAAATAAAGAAGTTGATCTTAATAATGAACATGAGATGGTTGTAGAATGGAAGATCAATCATATTTTTATTCAATATAAGCTAATGTTGTGCAAAGCACATCAAAACATAGTAAGCTGTTTCGCAGTCTATTATTTATGATATTACTCTATGTTGGTCAACAACATGGATGGTGGTAACTGAGTAAGATGTGAAAAGAGAGTACAAATTAGCTAACAATATATTTGTCGATTGTCATGGTTATTTAGTTGATTATGATGAGGCAGTTACCGAGGACGATTTTAAAGACAAAGGACTGATGGGGTGGCCTATCCGCACTTGATGGCCCGAAGTTAATACCTTTTGGAGGACCAAAGGTCTTGGTGGGAGGCATGATCAAAATGGATCCAGGAAGGCTAAAAAACAAATTTATTAGAATCAAATGAAACCATTTCCATTGTGTCAGGCTCGTCGCATTGATTCCGACCATATAATTTTTTCAAATGGACATCATTATGTGAAAGTTATCGCGTTACGGTCGATTTCAGAACATAAAAAGTCAAATTGGTCAAAAGTCAATAGATGCATTACTAATGATGTCGGCGATCTGACGGTGACATCTGATGATACCAAGCGAAGTGCGTGGCAACGCGGTGACACATGTCACTTTCGGTTTTAACATTTTGAGCTTAGTTGGACCCGGTACATAAATGACACATAGCCTTTGTATAGAAGCGTGACATGTGGCGTCTATGTGACATAGCTGATGATAGGATGACGCACATAATAGCGTCTGGATGAAAAGTGGTTCGGATGATGGCGATGGCGAGTGGCCCAGGTAGCATGGATGTTGGCGTGGCGGTGACTTAGCGATATAGACAGAGTGACTGGGTAGCATGGATGTTGACGTGGCAGGTGACTTGGCAGTATAGACATTGACGTGGCACGACATGTGGTTGTACGACAGTGACGTGGCAGGTGATCGTGCATGTTGACTGTGTGTTGAATGTACCATATGGATGAATCACAGGGTGACATGTGGCCCAATTAGAGGGCGCAATGTGGCACCCCAGATTTTGCCAATGTTGGCTAGGCCAAAAATTCGATTGCGAATTCGTCGGGCTCGAACCCCCGACCTAGGCATGGGAAACACACTACACCAAATGTGCTAGCCACCTGGGATACTATGATCCTTATTCAAACATATGGCGAAAATATGTTTTAAATTGAATGGTGGCAGATTTTTTGGGCTAATCCCCGGTTGGAGGGGGCCAGCGTGAGTCCACTTGGCACCCCACACGACCGGGGGCTAAGAACCAAGAGCCAAGCCAACAGTTTTGGGGCATGTGGGATTTTAAGCCATAGGCCACATGGCCATGCATACGACTAGCACAACGAAGACCAAGGGCTAAAGACTAGGGCCAACGCCTAGCCCAGGGCCATATGGTGCACTCCATATGCTCAGGGGCCCAAGGAAAGGGGGTTGCACCCAAATTTTGCAATTTTTGGGTTTTTAAACTATACAACATGGTTTTTGTGGATTTTTGTGCTCATTTTGGAGGATTTTGGCCATTTTGGGGGGATGTGGAGCCCGATTTGAGGCCAGACCTTGGGAAGAAGTTGGGATAGGATCACCAACTCAAATCCTATGTAAATAATAGGTTTTTGATAGACCAGGAGGTTCATATTGGCAGAATGAAGATGAGTTTGTGAAGCTTGAAGCCATTTTTATGCAGAGAAGCCATTGAGGAAGTGAACTTTGGAGGCCAATTCCGAGAGCTACGCCCAACCTTTTTCAGTGCTGCCAGTTGTGTTGGATTCTTTAGGTAGATAAAAACACAACCATGTGAGTTTTTAATCCTTTTGACACTTTTCTGGTGTACTTTTGAAGCATTTAAGAGAAAATAAGAAATTCTCACCCATTGAGACAAAGGCCCGAAGACGTAGGCAATCTTGTCGAACTTCGTTAACAACTTTTTTGTTATGGTTTGTTGTTATTTGTGCTTATATTATGATCTACATTTATTTATGATGGTTGCTATACTATCTCATTAAGTTATTCTTCTTTCCTTAATTCCTAATTGGTAATTTAACACATGCTTAAAACTTAACCAAGTCTTTAAAGATCAATTTCGGATCACCTAGTGCATAAGGGTGTCATGGCTATAGAAAGGAAATCAAGTTATTGTTTCTCAACCATGCTTATTGAGTTGTCAAATGAGAGACTATGAAGATCAAGCTTTGTGTGATGTTGTTTCCATGGATGTTTGTCATATATTGTTGGGTAGACCTTGGTTGTATGACAAAAGAGTATTTCATGACAGGATGAATAATACTTATCAATTTGAGAAAGGAGGAAGAAATTTCAAATTACATCTAAGAATTGATGAGAATGATGGATATAGAAACAACAACAAGATTATGATTTGTTCAGACAAATGATTCATGGAAGGAATGAAGAGTTCAAAGTGTTGCCTGGTAATTTTTCCAAATATGCTCGAAGAGGAAGAAGAGGAAAGGAAAGTACCAATAGAAGTCAAATAATTGTTGGAGGAATACAAAAATATTATTACAAATGATATGTCAATGGCAGTACCTCCAATTAGAGATATTTCACATTAGATTGATTTGATACTTGGATTGATTTTTCTAAACAAATCACCATATAGGATGACCCCTATAAAAAGTGAAGAAGTTAATAGGCAAGTTTAAGAGTTTCTAGATAGAGGCCCGATAGGAGAGAGTTTGAGCCCTGCATAGTACTTGCAGTACTAGTTCCCAAGAAAGATGGAGAATGGATGATGTGTATAGACTCTAGGGATATAAATAAGTTCATTATTAATTACAAAATTACATTTCCAAGGATGGATGATATTATGAACTATTCGAGTGGAGCATGATACTTTTCCAAGTTTGATTAGAAGAGTGGGTATCACCTTATAATAATTAGAGAAGGATGTGAATGGAAGACAATATTTAGGAAAAAGGAAATACCACGTGAGTAGTTAGTTATACCATTTGGGTTGAGGAATTACTTTATTTAATGAAAATTTGAATGAGACTAGAAGGAAGTACTATGTTTATGATCAATAATTCTATACTATAATTTAAGTGCTAAAGAATGGAGACATTATTTATTTCCTAAGGATTTTATGTTGTACATTTCTCACCAAGCACTTCAGTATATTAACAATCAAGGGAATATGAATCAAATACATATGAAATATGTAGAATTCTTGCAAAGTTGCTTAGATGTTTTGAATAAAAAAATTAGGAAAGTCTAATAGGGTTTTTAATGCAGTGATTAAGGGAGTATTGTTGTTGAGTACTATGGATATTGAGGATGCGGGTCTATATAATATGTGTTGTAACCCTTGAGATGTTTCTAGCTAGGAAACTATGCCAAGACATCCATTTCAAATATATTCTAGTTGAATTTTTAGTTTTCTTTAACCTATCCTAAAACATAGTTTTTATCCTTTTATGTGAAATATTAACCTTTAAAACTTAATTAATCAAATGATTATACCTTGAGAGGCATAACTTCTATATTTCGGATCATTTATAATTTAAAAAGTGACCAAAAGAATAAAAGATAACAAAATCAAAATAGAAAAAAGGCATTATATTTGAATAAATCTTATTTCTATCTTAATAGTAGAAAACACACAAATGCATCTAAGTTAAGAATTATATTGAATGAATATAAATGAATAATTCATTACTTTCCACATAATTAATAAAAAAGATACATGTCCAAAATACTTATAGTATCATTAAGGAAAACTATAATCTTTAATAATTTCTTCTTTAATTTGTAGCAGTGGTGGTCGTAACAATTTTACTACACTTATAACATATGATACAAGCTTAAAATAAAAATTATGAAACAACTGACAACACAGAAACTGAGAACACACAATCTAAAACAATCGAAATTATAAATCTCTCAGGCTCTGAGAATAATTTTCATTAAAATTCCTTTGGTCCTTTTCCACCAAAAAAGATCATTTTTACATCGAGTTCGTCTTCTTTTATGCAAAAATGATTATAACCAAAATTGGTTATTAAGAGCTATTTTTTAGCTTTCACTCTTACAACAATAGGTTTGACTTTACAAATATAATATTGGGTACATTCGAATTTCGAATTCACCCATGATATCTTCTAGCTTTACTATTGTTGTTTTGATGATGCATTCTTGTATAAATTAAATTAGAACAAGTCAATCCTCATTTGAAGGATACCAGTATGCCACCATTTTCCCATATGCAATATCTAACTTAGTATATTTGTCATATGTTGGAGATGTCAAAAACATATGTTTAATCTGCCATAGCAAATAAAAATCAGCAATTAAGTTGTTCACTATTGTTTGACCTCTTATAACTCCAATCATTTCATTAAACTTTTCATCACTTTCTTTTACTTTGAACAAACTCTGTCTATAATTTTCAAATGTTAAAATGCCTCATTTTTTACTCCAGAATTTAGGTAAACCCATATGTATTAACTTATCGAACTTATTGTAGAAAAGTTCGACATTCCTTTTGACCACAATGCACTTGTTATGGGCTTGTTGGATCAAAGTTTGTTTAGCAAAAAAATTTTCTATCTCCATTACCATTGAAGTTGTATCTTTGATTCATTTTTCCTTTAACTCCTCCTTTGACATAGAATTAAGAGATTTAATGATTTTGGTTGTTATTTGTGGTATGTTTCCCAATTCTTGGAAATCTTGTTGTATGGATTTCTCTGCTTCATTGGTCAATAAGTTATCTTCTCCAATAAAATTAAAACAACCCCACACTTTGGTAACCTTTGTTATGATTTGATCCAAAATAAGATGTCTTGCATCTATCAAGTATGGTTTACCAACTAATTTACTCTGCAATTATTCTACATCTCCCTGTAATTTAACCTTTACATTTTGATAGTGTTCAATGGTTTTATCTAAATATCCCTTAGTTGCTCCCTCAAAATATTGATTTCATCACTATGCATAGACATTGATGTCTTGAGTTTTCAATCTCAACTCCTTTCAAATTAAGCTCTGATAAGGCTCTGACTAATTCTTCATATGGGTCTGCTAGTTCTGAAGACTACAAATAAGAAACTAATTTCTTTAAAGCTTCAATTTGTTGTTCATACATCTCCATATGATATTTCATTTGTACCACTTATCTTATTAATTGATTTTTATCCTACTGCATTGCTTGCAATTCTGGTGTTTGAACATGATCAATTCCAGGTATATTAAGTTTTTTCTTTAATGATTGTATTCCAATATCTTTAGTCTTCATGAGATCTTGTATATGTTGGAATAGTGAGAGGGGGGAGGGGGTGAATCAATATTCACACTTTTATCACTTTTAACCAAAATATAAAATCTTCAATAATCAGAGCATATAAACAATTACCATTCAACATTTTATCATCTATGTTTAGTATATTAGTAGTGCATAGTAAAATAATCACAAATACACAGTACACCAAGATTTATGTGGAAACCCAATGTTTTTCTTATATGTCATAAGAAATACATTCATAGGAAGCACCAACTTCCTAATTTTCAGCTACAATTGGAAGGAGGCTCCAACCCCTTAATTCTCAGGCTCTAACATGAAGGAATCTCCAACATGAAGGAAGCTCCAACTCCATGATTTACCAACTACAAATGGAAGGAGGGTCCAACCCCCTATTTACAGGCTGCAACATGAAGGAATATCCAACTCCCTAATTCTTCAATACCAACCAGAAGGAGGCTACAACCCCCTTTCCTTGCTACGTCCAACTACCCCGAAATGTAATTGTATACAACCTTGTCACTACCACATCAACCTATCATTGTCCCTATCACTGGAATGATATACCTTCTACTTCTATTGATACCTTTGTTGTTGCTACTGATATCTCTGTTGTTGCTACTGATATCAATATTTCATCAATACTGCAACCACCCTCACTTCATATGAAAATCCACAAAAAACGTTCTTCAAATCAAGTTCCCATAACTCACTAAGACATACATGTTCATGATTTCTTCAGAATAACATCCTAACATACTCATGAAGACATACCTTTACCCTGAAGCTAAACTGAGTTCTTGATCCATGATCTTCTTGTATTTTTCCTCACATGTCTGTGACTGTGTATTGTTTGCTCGCAGCTATCCACACTTTTCCTCACTGCAGGTCACGAATGTTCGTTCTTTTCTTCTTGAAACTTGTGAGTATACTCAAGGAATTCTTGTGTGAAACCCCTTCTCCATGCTCTCGACTCCTACAATATTCTCACTTAACTTGAATTCTCTGTCTTTGACTCATGCCTTATATCTCCAACATGTATTATTAGAGATAAATACATAAAAGTGATTTGAAATGGACTCTTCCCTATGCTATATAGGAGAAAGAGAAATTTCTTAATGACATGCAACTCATGATGGCATGCAACTCACATGCAACCTGTTATATTTTGATTACTCCACTTCTCTTTTCTCTGTAATAATTAATTATCTCTCCAATAATTAATTATGCCTGCAATAATTAATTATCCCTGCATGCAACGTGTTATCTTCTGTTTACTCCACTTTTCTTTTCCCTGTAATAATCAATTATCTCTCCAATAATTAATTATTCTTGCAATAATTAATTATCCCTGTAATAATTAATTATCTTATGTTTACTGCCACTTTACTTCGACATGCACCTTTGTTAACTCATCCTTTACTTTGACATGCAACTTGTTAACTCCTCCTTGACTTTTTTATAATGGCATGCAATAATTAATTATTCAACAATTAATCTTTCAATAATTAATTCCTTGTTGAAACCACTTTGACTAGTCAATCTTCTTGATGACCTTCTAGAGGCTTCTAGAATATTCTTAAGGGTCCTCCAACTTCATAGAGCCATATCTCCTCAACCGTGAGGAACTACGTGTTGTACCATATATCACTGGAAATGCCATGACATGTACTATCCATATATGATAGTCTTACCTGTAAGTATATTGACCTTCATGTCTTTATTCCTCGATCAATTGTGGGTTCCATGACCATGACCAACCTATCACTAGATCCTCTCACATGGATCATATACCAAGATCAACTCTCAAAATGTCTCTACCAAGCATGTATTGAAGTCACCAACATATCATCACAAGATATGTGCATGTACCATACCATGTACCATAAGATATTCTAAACAAGTAATACCAATAGTGTACCTCAACCAAGTACCATCATCACCAAGGGTTGACATCAATAGCTAAGATCACTCTCTAAGGGTTGACATCAATGACAACAAACTGTCCAACAATCTCCCTGACATCAATCTCTAAGATCACTCTCCAAGGTTTGACATCAATGACAACCAATTGTCCAAACCAATTGTCCAACAATATAGATGCACTATCTTTTGGATTAGATCCTAATTCAATCACCCACTGTTGAAGCTCTTCAACTCTTATTTTCTTGGTTCTATTTGCTAATTTTTCCTGTTTTAATTGATTCCGAATCATGTCATTCATAATTTGCAATTTCTTCTTTCCAAGAGAAATTTGCATGAGATCTTTGTTTAACATTTCCCCAGTTTGCCTGTGAAAATCCATTTTATCAACATAATTGGTTGCATTTAAATCAACTGAAATATTCGTAACCTTCTAATTATCTGAAGACTTAATGTTTTGATCCTTTGGTTCTAACACAACTATATTTATCTTTCCCTTTTCATAATCCAAAATAGATAAGAATCGGGTATGATATTATCCTTGATCACATATCTAGGGATAAATATATTACTTAATTTTCACACCTTTCTTCTTAATTGCCATAAATTAATGATAAGAATTTCCTTGCTTTGACTGATTTGTTCCCATTGCTTCTTTTCCAGTTTTATTTCCCAAGTTCTATGCATTCACTGATGATAGAAATTCTATGACAATTGCAGGTTCTATTGTTGATGATTTTGACCCATATTGTGCTATCTGGCTCTTGTTTTTTGCATGTTCTTCTATCTTTGGCTTCTTGTTTGATTTTTCTTCTTCTATCTTTGACATTATCTGAGCTAATCTTGTACATTTTATCTTATATGTATTTTCAAACTTTTGTGGATTTTCTGTCATTTTGGACTGTGATGTCTGAATGGAACTATGTTCTTGAACTTGCTGAATTCTTTGTACATCTTCCCAACTATCTTGATTAGTTAGTAGCTCTAGCTGAGGTTTTGGTTGATGATGATAAGGGGTTGAACCAAGCTTTGTTATTTTAGTTGAAATAATTGAATGAGAAGCATAGATCCACATTTCACCTCATTGGAATCCCATTTCTTGAAGAAGTTTCTCTGTATCCTGCATAGAAACTCTGTTGTTTACAATAAAAGGTCCCACTTCTTTATTCAACTTAAAAGTTGTCTTTTGTTTCTTAGACACAAAATGAATATACTCAGAGTTTAGTATTTTCCTTATAAATTATAAATCAAAGACTCTAGGTGCTAGAAAGTTAGGCAAGATAAAAGGTTGAATTTCAGCACTATAGATTCTATTTTCCGTGTGATTTTTGAGAAAATACCAATCTCCTACCATTTTTTCAGGACTCAATTGTAACAACCTTTTATACTCTGGGAAAATTCTAGGAGGAATTTCATCATGAATTATTTCAAAGGCTAATGACATAAACTGATTAATAAACTCTGATAACCTTGTGTTTTGAGCTTTCCTTCTAATTAAGGGAGTCCAATGAAAAATTGAACATAGTTTTACCTATTTCATCTCCGATCTTCATTTCAAGGTGTTGAAATTTAGCAGCTTGAGAATAAAGGAATAAGTGTATCAAATATGACTGATATCTAAAGTATCTACTAGCTTTGAATTCAGACATCTGAAAATGAATGTTGTCGGCCAAATATTGGGCGTAGTTATACTTAACCAAGGGTTTCAATGTAGGTGGAAAAATAGAGGTCATAAACCCAAGACTATATTCGTCGACAATTTTGTTGTCATCATTCCCTAAAATTGCAGTCATCATCGCTATAATCTTCCTAGATGTTTTAGGAAACATATCAGTTTAAAGAATAACACTATCTTTAGGAACAATTATATTTTGACCCAGATATGATTGAAGTAAAGTAATTCTATCCTGAGAACTCAATTATTTGAAACAGACGGATAATAATTTTTCTTTCAATGTTTCACTTTGATAGTTTTAAGGAAAATTTAACATTTAAGTAATGGATTGGGAATTTATCATAAATAAAATTGACCCATTCTTTGAAATGAAATACCTTTGAGATGGATTGTAATTTGCAGCACACCAAGATATGAATTCAGGAGAATTGTATGTTGGTTGTGGAGCCTGATTATCTTCCTGATTCGGAGGTATTTGTTTTCAGCCGTGTTTATACCCCATGAATACTTTACACCCCGGAAGAATGTACACTCCTCCACACGGGGGAGTGCAAGGGGTTACCCCCCCTGCGGGTAAATGTATATTGTAATTTCATAGTAAATCTGGAACATTCATTATAAGGTCGCAGATCTGACAGTGGAATTTATGTTAGGGTTTTTTGCCCTAGAAGGCAACCCTCTTTTATGAGGGAAATGTATTGTGGTTATGTATTATTGTGAATATTGTATTTTGAGTGAGGAGACTGTGATAGAAAGAAGAGGAAGTTACAGTGGGTCTGTTGTAGATTGTATCCCTTCATTTGTTGGATAATAATAAATGAAGGACCTAGAAATTTCTTTGGTAGACGTAGCCCACACAAGGTGAACCACATATATCTGTGTCTTTATTGTATTGTGTATCTTTTATGTTTTATTTCCGCATTTGTTTTATTTTATTGCTCTACGATCATGTTTTTCTAACAACTAGTATCAGAGAAAAAGGTAACTTGCAGGAAACGAGGGTTCCTGGTTCGAGTGGGAGAAATGGAAGAAGATGGAAAGTTCTAGGTCAAGAATTTTAACGACCAAAACTACCAGTCATGGAAGATGCAGATGGAAGATTATTTATATTAAAATGATCTATTCCTAACATTAGGTGGAATAACAAAGAAGTCGATGACCATGTAGGATGAAGAATGGGAGGTTCTTGATAGAAAGGAACTAGGAACGATACGGCTGAGCCTAGCAGCGTCGGTGGCTTTCAATATTTCGAAATAAAATACAACGAAGGAGTTGATGGACGCATTGTCTAAACTATATGAAAAAGCCTCAATGTCCAATAAGGTATTTCTAATGAAGAGATTATTTAATATGAAGATGTCAGAAGGTGGGTCGGTTGCAGATCATTTAAATGAATTTAATACGATTACTAATCAAATAAGTTATGTAAAAGTAGACTTTGATGATGAGGTCGGGACTCTTCTAATCTTATGCTCATTGCCAGAAAGATGGAATGGCTTTGTCATGGCTATAAGTAACACTGTATTTGGTTCAAATACTTTAAAATTTGATGATGTTTTTGGTGTTATCCATAGTGAGGAAATGCGATGGAAAAGAACATGTGAGACATCAGGTAATGCATTAAACATGGAGAACAAGGGAAGACAAAAGGATAGTGGAAAGGGCTCTAGGAACCGCAGGAATTATAGGAAGGGAAGATTCAAATACAGACTGGGAAAGACAGAGTGTTGGAATTGTGGGAAGAAAGGACATTTAAAGAAAGACTGCGGGGCTCCAAAGAAACAAAGAGATGGACAACAGGAGAAAAATCAGGAAGCAAATGTAACAGGTGATGTGTTACAAGATGATTTGATTCTTTCTATAGATAATATTTCTAAGTCTTGGGTAGTAGATTCAAGGGCTTCACTTCATGCCACACCCCATAAGAAACATTTTCTATATTATGTTCAAGGTGATTTTGGATAGGTTCATTTGGGTGATGATGCACCATGCAAAATTGTTGGAATGGCAAAGGTAAAAATAAAGCAAAGTAGTGGAAACCAATGGTTGTTGAAAGAGGTAAGACATGTTCCAAATCTAAGGAAAAATCTAATTTCAACAGGGCAGATGGAAAGTGAAGGTTTTATATCCATATTTATAAATAAGATGTGGAAGGTCACCAAAGAATAACTAGTGATAGAAAAAGGGGAGAAGGTAGGTACATTGTATTTATGTACTGGTAATATTGACTCTTCTATCTCTTTAGCTTCTACAGGAGTGGATACAACACTGTGGCATCATAGGATTGGACACATGACTGAGAAGGGGATGCAGATACTTCACAAAACAAAAAATTTTCCATATCTTAAACAAATTGATTTGGATTTCTATGAGCATTGTGTTTATGGAAAACAAAAGAGAGTCATATTTCTCAGAGTCGAAAAAGAAAAGAAGAGTGAAAGGTTAGAGCTTGTGCGTGCATATGTATGGAGACAAGCTCGGGTATTATCTCTTGGTGGATCTAGTTATTATGTTACTTTTATTGATGATGCAACTAGAAAAACTTGGTTTTATTGCATTCGACAAAAAATTGATGTTTTTGATACTTTTAAGAAATGAAAATATTTGGGTGAGAATGAGACATGAAAAATGTTGAAGTGTCTCAGATCATACAATGGAGGTGAATATTGTAGCAAGGAGTTTGATTATTATTTTCCATACCATGGGATTCATAGAGAGAAGACAGTTCCAGGAACACCACAAGAAAATGGTGTGTCAGAAAGGATGAACATGACAATCATGGAGCATGCAAGGAGTGTGAGATTGCATGTTGGTATGCCCTTACAATTCTGGGCAGATGTTGTAGATATTGTTGTTTACTTAATAAATAGAGGACCTTCAAGCTCTTTGGATGGTGGAATTCCAAAGGAGGCATGGACAGGTAAAAAGGTAAACTATTATTTTTTGAAGACTTTCAGTTGTGAAGCATTTGTCCATATTGATAAAGAAAATAGAAAAAAGCTTGAGGCGAAATCTGCACCTTTATTGGATAGAATGTTAATGATTTTGGTTATCGCTTATGGGATTATGAAAATCACAAAATCATTAGGAGTATAGATGTCATATTCAATGAGAAGGTCATGTACAAAGATTAGTTGCAGGGAAAGATACAAGAAAAAGAAAAACTAGAATACACAATGCTTGATGAGATCACTGAAAAAGAAATTCCAAAGGAACCAGAAAATAAAAATGTACAACAACATGAGTAGCAGGTACCTCAAACTCCTGCAATTGTTGTTAGAAGATCTATTAGGTTAAGTAGACCCCCCTGAACGATACTCTCCTTCATTGTATTATTTATTGTTGATTGATTCAGGTGAACTAGAATGTTATGAAGAGGAAATGCAGGTAGACACCAAAAATAAGTGGGAGAAAGGAATGAAGGAGGAAATGGATTCCCTGGTAAATAACCAGACTTGGGATTTGGTTCAGTTTCCTGCAGGAAAAAGAGCATTATAGAATAAATGGGTTTAAAATTTGAAGGAAGAAGATGGAGGCAAAAGTCAGTACAAGGTAGACTTGTTGTAAAGGGGTTTGCACAAAAGAAAGGTATAGATTTTGATGAAATATTTTCTCATGTTGTTAAAATGACTTCAATTAGGATTATTTCAAGTCTTGTGGCAGTAGAAGATTTACATCTTGAACAATTAGATGTAAAAACAACTTTTCTCCATGGGGATTTGGAGGAAGAGATTTATATGCAACAACCATATGGGTATGATGTCAAAGGGAAGGATAATTTGGTATGCAGGTTGAAGAAGAGCTTGTATGGCCTAAAGAAAGATCCAAGGCAGTGGTATTTGAAGGGGATGTGAGGGAGACCAAAGTATACAAATTTTCCTCATAAATGAGATAGGATGAGGACTATGCATAACCTTCAAGAAGTTGAAATAGTGGAAGACATGGGTAGGAGCATTCCAAGGATTTATGTAGCCTTGGACAATAAACAAGCGGACTATCAATACCACATGATTGAGGTGGAGGAAATATTGATAATCAACCCATATTTATTTTGATTGATTCTGGAGCTAGTCATAACTATATAGATCCAAATATAGTTGAAAGGTTTAAATTGAAGAGATGTAAGCACAAAAATACTTGGTTGGTTCAGCTAGCCACTAGAACCAAGAGAATAATCAATGAACTTGTCAAATATTGTGCAGTAAACATGAATGGATTCATCACTAAGGTTTATTTTAACATCATACCTTGTGATTCCTATGAGTGTTTGATTGGTATGGATTGGTTGGAAGCATCATGATATCCTAGATTGCTACAACAAGTCTTTCACATATCTTCATGAGGAAGGGAATTCAAGGATAGTTCAAGGTATTCCAAGGCCTATATCTATTAGAGAGATTGAATAATTGTAGCTGAAAATAAGTTTCAAAATAGGGTGCCAAATATATGCAACCCATACAGAAGATCTAGCCAAATATAAGAAGCCAAATCTCAAAGATTATCTAGTTTTGACGGAATATGAAGACATGTTTGGGGAATTTCCAAGATTGCACTAAAGAGAGACATTGACTTATATATTGATTTGATGCATGGATCTACCCCAAATTGTTGGGGTCCTAACCCTCCTAACCCCTCAAGTAGATAGAATAATATTTTCTCTATGTAATAAAGTTCGACATTAGTAAATAAGGCCTATGTAATAATGTGAACATATCTAATGTAAGAAGACTTAATAGAAGGTTCCACTTCTAGAAAGATATTCCTATAGAATGTTCTCTAGAAGATTGAAATAGTATAAATAGGATTAGAAAGCATAGAAGAGTTTTGTCTTAAGAATCATTTTTTATTTGAGTTGTGCTCTATTGGAGGTTTCCCCCTCGAAGAGGCAAGTGAACTTGCATATCAATATAATAAAGCTATCATTTCTGGAATCAAATGTTTCATTGTGCTCTATATTTTTCTCTTTCTGTTGACAATTTTTATAACAATTTCATTTATTCTCCGCATAATACATCTAGTACCTTACAAGTGGTAGCAGAGCACTTTCCTCTGCAGAATTTTAGAAAAAAAAAATTAGGCTAGAGATGTGTATTGTTGGCATATTTAAAGCACAATGATTTGTCATTCAATGAGTAAACCTGCAGTTGGGGAAGACTACATGCAGGAAATACAGTCGGTTTCACAGGTTACTCAAAACACATTGTTTCACCTTGTTGGAAACCTCTATAACCCATGTTGGTACCCCTTCAAGTAGTATTGCATTAGACCACACATGTACATGACCATTCACTCCCACATACCCTTAGATATATCGGAAGTACCATAGGTCTTCTAAAACTAGCTATAGATTAGCTTATCTTTCAGTTGACTATTGCAGTGGCACCAAGAACAACACTTGGGAAGACTACTCTCACATACCTGGGTAATTGAGTAGTATGGCTAAGGGTACGGTCGAGCCTCTTTAGTTGGTGCCCTGAGATAATGGGTCGAATACTATTGTTGGACCCTGATGGTATATGAGAGAACTATAGCACATGGAAAACCTTTCTTTGTAGGAACCTTCAAAACCCTAACCCTTGCTACCATAACAACACAACATAGACATAGAGGGGAAATTTCACAGCTCAACCCTACCTCCTACATACAAGATGTGAACTTACTACACAATTTTAACTACTAAAAATTTAAACATTTGGTCATTGCAATATTAATATATTGGTCTCGTCGACACCCTTATTTGGGACCTATCCCATTGGATTCCTCTCTTCACCCTATTCATAATGGTACACATCACTTATAATCTTTTTTTCCCATGGTCCCACCAACCATCCACGACACCCTTATTTGGGATATATCCCACTTGATTCCTTTCTTCACCCTACTCGCAGTGGTACCCATCACTTATAATCCCTTTTTCTCGTGGTCCCACCGACCCTCCTTGACACCCTTATTAAGGGCCTATGTCATTGGTTTCATCTCTTCACACTGATCATTGTGTTACCCCTCACCTATAATCCCTTTTTCTGCAAACCCACCTACCCACTTCTTACCTTCTTACCTCCCAAATGGCCCACACCCGCACCCAAGCACTTGATAGCACCATCATTGACTTGAAAACTGACAACAACCAAAACAAGACCGACATCTACAACATCAATTCTGAAGTTGCTTCCCTCAATTCCAAAGTTGACAACCTCACTACCCGATTGGAATCCCTCTTTTTCGATGTGAAAAGTGACTTCACATAGCTAAAACAATGGATGGGCCAATTCTTAGGCCCTACCTCCTCTAACCAACCTTCACACCTAGACGATGTTGACTCCTCCCACACCATGTCCTTTCATTCCAACCCCCTTCATAGTGAACTTTGTCTTCCCAAAGTTGACGTGAATAAATTTGATGGCTCAGATCCCATGAGTTGGGTCACTCAAATGGAGCATTTTTTCTATTTGCATGGCATTACTAATGATTTGGCCAAACTTCATATCGGTGTCCTTTATTTGGATCTTGAATGCTATAAATGGTGGTAATGGCGTAAAAATTCACCTCGAGGGTATATTGATTAGACCCAATTTGTTGTAGACCTTAATGAAGGATTTAACACTAACACCCATCATTTGGGTCGTTTGACCAAGCTAAAATAGTCTAGTACAGTGGAAGAATATATAGCTTCTTTTGAGCAATTGTCTTTTTTAACAGATGACATGTTTGACACCTTCTTCCAGGAATTATTTATTAGTGGCTTGAAGGATGACATTCAATCCCATGTTTTAATGGCTCACCCTTAGACTTGGCTTGAATATACTCAACGCGCCAAGGAAGCACAAAACGTAGTCTCTTCCCAAAATAGAAAACCATCATTTATTACTCTCCCTTGATCCACACATCTAGCCCCTCCTTCCACTCCTCTCAAGATCCACAAATAAACCAAGGTAGAAATGGTTGAATCTTAAGGGTATTTTCTATAACTATGATGAAAAGTATTCTCTAGGGAACAAGTGTAAGGAACAAAAGATTTTTATGTCCATTTCTGAGGACATTTCTGAAGAGGATGCCAGTGTTCTCCATTATCAAGACCTACCCCAAGAAGATGATCATACACCACCCTCTGATCCACCCTAAGTTGAGTCGCTTATCTTGTTGAATTCCCTCACTTGTCTCTCTGCTCCCCAAACCCTTAAGTTAATTGGTTATGTTAAGCATCATAAAGTCATTATCCTAGTCGACACTAGAAACACCCATAATTTTATTCATTACCTCATTTCTCAAGTGACCATGTGTTATATCCGTGCAATCGAAAATTTTAAAATCATGATTGCTAATGGAGGTTCCATGAAATGTCGAGGGAGTTGTGAAAATGTGTGCCTACAAATTGGTCACTTCCACCTGAAATCTCATATGTTTTCTATTTACATGGATAGTTGCAACATTGTGCTTGATGTTGAATGGTTGCACACATTAGGCCCCATCACCATGGATTTTAAGGAATTAATTGTTGGATTACTGAGAGGGGGGGTGAATCAGTAATAGAAAAATCTAATCCTTTTTCACCATAAACTGCAAGTGTTATATCAATGTAGCATTATCATCCAATAGTTGCAGAGTAAATAAACAATGAACAAATGAGCAATCATACACATACACAGTACACCCATGTTTTTACGTGGAAACCCAAAGCGGGAGAAAACCACATAATGCTTTCTTATATGTCTTTAAGAATTACATTCATTGGAAGCACCAACTTCCTTTGTTTTCCAGTTGCAACTGGAAGTAGGCTCCAACCCCCTAGTTTCTCAGGCTATAACCTGAGGGAATCTCCAACTCCCCAATTCTTTGGCTACAACCAGAAGGAATCTACAACTCCCTATGTTCTCTGGCTACAACCGGAAGGTGGCTACAATCACTTGTCCTTGCCCCGTCCAACCACCCTGAAATATAAGTAGAATGATGGAACCGTTGTCACACTATCACTGTGAAATATACTATTGTAAACCTATACCAATCAACCTGTAATCAACCTGTACCATAAACAAGTGCATCAACCATGCACCAACCTGTACCAAACAACCTGTAATCAACCTGTACCATAAAAAAGTTCATCAACCATGCACCAACCTGTACCTCAAACTGTACCATCAACAAGTGCATCAACCATGCACCAAATATGTACCAATCATGCATCAAATACACATAAACTATGTCTCATAAAGATGTACCAACATCATCAACTATACACCTCATGTATGTGCCAACTCATTAACTACTTGTCTCAACCATGTACCCAACATGTACCTCAAACAAAATCCCTCATCAATTTCATCATCTAAATCTGATTTGTAACTCTGTAATAGACCTGGTGTATATGATCACATACCTGTAAACCTTCCTTAACTTTAACAACAAGAGACTAGCATTTTATCAAACTTTACTCCTAACTTGCAATAATCATAACTATGTACCTGTAATGAATAAAGATTTGAAAATGGTACACAATTTTCTTCAGTGCCTTTTATGCAATTTCTCCATATTTTAGTACTTGGAACCTCTTAGAAAAGGATTTATAGTAAAAATGGCATACTTCGTTGAATTCTGGCTTATTCTAGAAATTGAACTTGTAGAGAATTCCCCGCATAGAATATTTGTTTTATAGATCTGAAAATGGTACACAACATACTACGAATTGTACTCTAACCAATACATTTTGTCTTACTGAATTTGGATCTGTGATGAAGAAGTTATGACTTTTTTACTCAAAACACTTGTTTTAGACTAATTTCAGGACTAGCCACAAACCCTATTTTCCACGGAGTGTAACTCCAAAAATACAACGAACCACAAGCTGAAATTTTTATCACAGCTACTTGGATATGTTTCCTCAACGTCCTCTCAATTTCACGGTCTGAATCATTCTATAAAAAAAATTATTATGAAAATGGTGAGATGACCTGTAAATAACATACCTTAGAAAGCATCATCAAAATAATTTATACTCCCTTGAATTTCGGTCTTCTTTACTTCACCTTCCATCTGGAAATTCAACAGATATCTTTTGTTTACCTTAGTCACTTGTAGATATTCAATATGCTCCAATGTAATTAATTAAAATGAAAGAGACCATTGCCTCTTATTTATACTTTTATGTAGCTTCCTTAAAGGGGTTACCTTCTAACCATCTTAAGAGAGCCACTTTTTTTTTTTCCTTATTTTAGAGATAACCCACCTCTAACCACTTGTCCATAAATAATTTCTTTTTTTATCCACTTTGACTTATAGGTACACTCATCAATTCACTTTTATTTATTTACTTCCTAAAATCTCTTAAACCACTTTCCTTATTTTTGGACTAACCCACTTCTAACCACTTGTCCCTTAGTAGTTTCTCAATTAACTTTTTTATTTAAATAACTTATTTTTGTATCCACTTTACAGTTATTGTAAACAGTTCTTTGCTTTATTATTTAAAATAATTTCTTTTTTACCTTCCACTTTGACTGCTTTTAACCTTTTGGGGCTTCCTAGATGACTCATTGGGTTCTCACTTCCTTAGCCATAACTCTCTAACCACGAGGGAGTTGTGTGACATTCCACATACCACGGAAATGGAATGACATGTACTATCTATCTAGAATATTTTACCTTCAAATATATTAAAACTCATACCATTATACATCAAAACAAACTTGGTTCCATTACCTAAACCTTTGTTATACGGGGCTTTCTTCAAGGGATGACATCAATATCTAAGGGTTGACATCAGTGACAACCATTGAAATAATCTCCCCTTTGGCATTTCGTGGAAGGCTCATTTACCAATATTGAGTCCCTTATCACTCCATGCTCCCACTTGTGACCATGGCTCCCCCTTTGGAACCTTCTGTTACACGTCAGAATTTCTCAGATGGATAAGTGTAGCATTGTCCCTATCAATCGTCGTGGAATTGCCATCTTCTACAACTTTACATGGGGTGTCATGAGTTGGTCACTGAATAATGTAAGCGATGTTGGACGCGTATCATGATAATGACACTAAGGAGACACTTATAACATCGCGAAGGCGGTTGAAGGGAGGCTGGTTCTTTGGGTAAAATAACTCATGACACCTAAAGAGCCAAGAACAAGGTTTGGAGGCGGCTCCCCTACTAAACTCGAGGCGTTGGCTCCCCTATAATGCTTGGGGAGCATTATAGCGCCAATTGCGGAGGCTAACCATCTTGAGGCCGGTGGCTTCGAGAGCTTACCGGGGAGGGCTTCTAGCGTCTGGGGCCATAGGGGTAGCTCCTGACTAGGTGGGTTGTTGGCAGTTGGGGAGGAGAATGAGGAAAGGATCTTTTGAGATTAGAAAGCAGTTGTGCTCAAATTCTTGGTTTCATCAAAGAGATCGACTGGGAAGTTCCTCAACTTGTTCTAAGATAACTCAAGAGGTTAAGCCCCCTCTTAACCTATATAAACAATATCTATGATGGTGGAAAGGGGAGAATTGCTAGCATGAAAACTATGACCTCATAGGAAACACAAAATGAACTGGAGGAGAGTAATCAGTGAAGTTGTTGTTATCCAGTTGTGGATCTTTCAGGCAAGATTTGAATAAAGAGGGACAATGTAGTATCATGTTCGCATCTCGATTATGAGTAATGCTGGAATTTATTCTCGATAATATGACAACGCTTGGCACATTCTTTCTGGTTTGTGTCGATGTTACATGAACTTATCGCACTGTTGATAGATCGTTTCAAGCTAATATCAATAATGAAGTAGGAAGCGGTTGTATCTTGTTTTCTCCGTAGAACTCAGCGAGGAGCAAAAGGATTGGGTATAGCTTCGGGCGTGCAGGGACAAGCGTCGATTAAGAGGTACTTTTGTTATCCTTCCTTCTCATGCCAATTGGATTTAGATGGTTGAAGAGTCGGTGTCGGGAGTTAGTAATTTTCTGTCTAGGGTTAAGGGAGTCAAACCTTGATGATCTACACAATCCTTGAGGGAGATTTTTCCCTACAACACCAGCTACCTCTATGCTCTTTTTGCATTTGATAAATGTCTCCCCTTTGTCATCAATGGCAAGGTATCTCAATAGAACACTTCCCACAGTGAACTCTTCGAAATGATCTAACTGAATTTTCATCTTTATGGTGCTTCCTAGTGTAAATATAGAGACATACAAGATAAGCATTCAAAGAATTCGACGAATTATAAATTACTCCAAGTCTCGTGAAGATACTCAAGGGGCTTCCCTTAGAAGGACTTTGTGAATGCATGCCACTTGTTCTTTTGTGCCCATATTCAACTCTGAACATTCTCTGCTTGTTCGAGTAGAAGTTATACTTAGTTGGAATGTGCCATCTTGGAGTGTATCATCGGGTTTTTTTGAGATAGTGATGGAACATGTATTATCACAATAGATTGGAATGGGCTCACATCAGCCTCAACTTGTATATCTATGAAAGTTTTTTCATCCATAGAACCCTATGGCCTGACATGATGTTCTTTGCAATATACTTTTCACGGTGGTTGTAGATAAGGATCACGATAATTGTTTTTCTTGCTTAGCCATGATACTAAACCTCACCCAAGTAGAACCACGCTCCATTGGTGATTAAAATTAGATCATCAATGCCACCTGCCTAATCTGCATCTGTGTATACATGGTGATAGATCATTTTCCTTTGGATACCATAATCCAAACTCTTTTGTTCTACACGAGGAAATCCTCTTTATTGTTAATACATGTGATTCCTTTGGTGTTGCTTGGGGAAATAGATTGCCACCCTATCAGCCACATGCATTACGTTTAGTGCGGATGTTTTCCGCATATAGTAAGCTAACAATCATTCACATGTATTTCCCTCTGGTCTATTGAACTTTGAATCGTCATCTTTGCTCAACACATTTGCTTTGCATAGGAGTATTGCTTGGTTTGCAATCTTCCATTCGAACTTCTTTAGCATTTCTCTAATATATACTTGGTTTGAGAAATAAAATTCCTTAGTTGTTTTGATGTATCGAGACCAAAGAAGATGGTGCGGGTAATGACATTTAAAATTAAGTATGCATATCCTTTGCAAATTCATAGCTTAACCTGTCATCCATTGCTTCCAAAATATCATCAACATAGAAACTGATTAATAAAATACTATCTTGAGTTACCTTGATGGCAAGAGTTTATTTAATGCGCACTTCCTTTTACAGACACACTTTGTTGTAGATATTTATCAGGTCTAGGTACCATGATCTAGGGGTATGTTTTAGACCATACAAGGCCTTCTTAAATTTACACACATAATCTACATTCTCAGAGGAACTAAAATCCTTACGGTTGTTCAATGTAGACTTCTTCAAGTTCCCCCATTGAAGTTGATTTCATGTCCATCGATACACTTTAATATTCTTGGAGCATGCATAAGCTAAAACAGTAGTTGGCACCCATTCTAGCAGGAAAATGTCTCTTCAAGGTGGGTTGCTTCCAACATTATTATTATGATTTTACATACCAATCTAGCTTTGTTCCTTGTAGCTTGTCCATATTCATTCAATTTATTCCTAAAATACCCATGAACGTCCGCGTTCTTATTCTTTTGGTCTTTAAAAAATAATATCATCAACATAAACTTCAATTAATAAAATACTATCTTGAGTTACCTTGATGTAGAGGTTGTTGTCTGCACTTCCTTTTCTGAACCCTGCCTGTTGTAGATATTTATCCAGTCTAGAGTACCATGATCTAGGAGTATGTTTTAGACCATACAAGGCCTTCTTAAATTTACACACATAATCTACATTCTCTGAGAACTAAAATCCTTCTGGTTGTTCAATGTAGACTTCTTCTTCAAGTTCCCCATTCAGAAAAGTTGATTTCATGTCCATCTGATACACTTTAATATTCTTGGAGCATGCATAAGCTAAAAGCAATCGGATTGCTTCCATTCTAGCAACTGGGGAAAATGTCTCTTCAAAGTCGATTCCTTCAACCTGTGTGTATCATTTACATACCAATCTAGCTTTGTTCCTTGTAACCTGTCCATATTCATTCAATTTATTCCTAAAATACCCACTTTGTTCCAATCACATTCTTATTCTTTGGTCTTTGAATCAATTCCCAAGTGTCATTTTTCTCTATTTGATCCAATTCTTCATCCATGGCTTTATTCCAAAATTCATCATTGCTGGCCTCTTCAAAACTGTTTGGTTCAATCATAGATGAGAGTGCTAGGTGTGTTTGTTCTGGTAAATGGATTCTTCTTCTAGTCTCAACTCCTACATCTTTGTTTTCGATAATCTGATCTGAAGAATGATTCTTCTGTACTCATTTGCTAGGTGTCTTTGGAGGCACTTGTTGAACTTTCTCTTCTACTTATGTCTAATCCTCTTCATAT
>SNQJ01S0013010.1:140390-153874 GCA_010110895.2 Picea sitchensis
GGTAATCCTTCCCAGATGAAATCCATTGCTATTTTTTTATTCTTCTTCAATTCCTTCTTAGTTGCAGTCGTTTCCCTTTGTGAACTATCATATCATGTAACAACTAATAACCAAATATAATGTCCATGTGCCTATAAAAATACTTTCGTCCTTCTGCTCCACATCTCATACTTTAAACCATTCTGACCATTAAACATTGGTACTCCATTCTCAAAATAATCCATGATCTCCTTCTAGTGGTTAAATTGTTTCCTGAAGGAACCTGCTTGGATACCAATTGTTGGATAACTAAGAGTGGGGTGAATCGGTAATAGAGAAATCTAATCCTTTTTCGCCATAAAATGCAAGTGTTATATCAATGTAGCATTATCATCCAATAGTTGCAGAGTAAATAAACAATGAACAAATGAGAAATCATACACATACATAGTACACCAGTTTTTTTACGTGGAAACCCAAAGTAGGAGAAAACCACGTAATGTTTTTTCTTATATGTCATTAAGAATTACATTCATTGGAAGCACCAACTTCCTTTATTTTCCAGCTGCAACTGGAAGGAGGCTCCAACCCCCTAGTTTCTCAGGCTACAACCTGAGGGAAGCTTCAACTCCTCAATTCTATGGCTACAACCAGAAGGAGGCTACAACCCCCTATGTTCTCTGGCTATAACTGGAAGGTGGATACAACCACCTGTCCTTGCCCTGTCCAATCGCTCGGAAATATAAGTAGAATGATGGAACCACTGTCACACTATCATTGTGAGATATATTGTTGTAAATCTGTACCAATCAACCTGTAATCAACCTATACCATAAACAAGTGCATCAACCATGCAACAACCTCTAATCATCTTGTACCATAAACAAGTGCATCAACCATGCACCAACTTGTACCATCAACAAGTGCATCAACCATGCACCAAATATGTACCAATCATGCATCAAATACACATAAAATATGACTCGTCATGATGTACCAACATCATCAACTATACAACTCATGTATGTGACAACTCATCAATTACTTGTCTCAACCATGTACCCAACATGTACCTCAATAAAAATCCCTCATCAATTTCATCATCCAAATCTAATTTGCAACTCTGTAACAAACCCGGTGTATATGATCACATACCTGCAAACCCTCGATAATGTTAACAATAAGAGACTAGCATTTTATCAAACTTTATTTTAGTCTCACATGACTAATTTTGGATTAGTCAACAACCCTAACTTGCAATAATCATAACTATGTACCTGTAATGAATAAAGATCTGAAAATGGTACACAATGTTCTTCAGTGTCGTTTATGCAATTCCTTCATATTTCAGTACTTGGAACCTCTCATAAAAGGAGTTATAGCAAAAATGGCATACCTTGTTGAATTCTGGCTTATTCTAGAGATCTAACTTGTAGAGAATGCCCTGCATGGAATATTTGTTGTAGAGATATAAAAATGGTACACAACATACTACTAACTATACTCTAACCAATACATTTTTTCTTACTTAATTTGGATTTGTTATGAAGAAGTTATGGCATTTTTCCCTGAAACACCTCTTTTAGACTAGTTTCGGGACTAGCCACAAACCCTATTTTCCACGGAGTGTAACTCCAAAAATACAACGACCCACAAGATGAAATTTTTATCACAACTACTTGGATATGTTTCCTCAACGGCCTCCCAATTTCACGGTCTGAATCACTCTAGAAAAAAAAATTATTGCGAAAATGGTGAGATGACCTGTAAATAGCATACCTTATAAAGCATCATCAAAAGAATTTATCCTCCCTTGAATTTCGGCCTTCTTTACTTCACCTTCCCTCTAAAATTAGGTTTAGATATCCTTTGGTTACCTCAGTCACTTATAGATATTCAATATTCTCATGTGTAATTAAAATAAGAGACCCTTTCCTCTTATTTATACTGTTATGTAGCTTCCTCAAGGGGTTACATTCTAACCATCTTAAACCACTTTCCTTATTTTAAGGCTAACCCACTTGTAACCACTTGTCCACTTAGTAATTTATCCATTAACTTTATTATTTAAATAATTTCTTTTGTATCCACTTTGACTTATAGTACACTAATCACTTCACTTTATTATTTACCTTCTAAAATCTCTTAAACCACTTTCCTTATTTTAGGGCTAACCGACTTCTAAACACTTGTCCAATTAGTAATTTCTCCATTAACTTTATTATTTAAATCATTTATTTTGTATCCACTTTGACTTATATTACACTCATCAATTTACTTTATTATTTAAATAATTTATTCTTTGCAACCACTTTGACTACTTTGACCTTTTGGGGCTTCTAGATGACTCATGAGAGTACTCCAACTTCACATGGCCATAACTCTCTAATCGTGAGGAGTTATGTGATGTTCCACATACCACCAGAAATGGTATGACATGTATTATCTATATAGAATAGTATTACCTTCAAATATATTGAAACACATACCATTAAACATAAAACAAACTTGGGTCCATTACCCAAACCTTCGTGCTACTGGAATTCACTACCAGACTTTCTTCAAGGGTTGACATCAATGACAATCAGCCCAAATAATCAACATTAACAATGAAATTCCAACAAGATAGAAAATAGTATCAGTTCCAAGGCATCACGACTAGCTCCCCCAAGATCATCAATTCCCCGCCAATTGGAAAAACTACTCAAAAAAGGTCATTCTAGCATTATTTCCCAACTCCATCCCATTCAAGCAGCTGAGACCCCCTCACCTACTATTCATCATGACATCTAGTCTCTCCTCTCCAAGAACCAAACTATTTTTGACAATCCCCAAGGATTTCCCCCTTCTCATGGCATCCATGATCATTCCATTCCCATTGTCCCTGGTAGTCTTCCTCCCAGTGTTCACCCTTATCGTCACCCCTTTACCGAAAATAATGAAATTGAGAAAATTGTTCAAGAATTTCTAGTGGCGGGTGTTATCCATCCTAGTACCAACCCTTATTCTTCTCCTATAGTTATGGTACTCAATAAAGAAGGCACATGGTGCATGTGTCCTAATTTTCATGCCCTCAACAAAAGTACCATCAAAGATAAATTCCCCATACTTTTCATCGATGACATTTTGGATGAATGTAGAGGTGCTTGATACTTTACTAAACTTTATCTACGTTTTGATTACCACCATAAATGTATGAAAGAGGATGACATTCCCAAAACTGCCTTTCAAACTCATGAGGTCCATTATGAGTTCGTATTCATGCCCTTTGTCCAATGTAATGCACCTTCCGCTTTTCAAAGTCTCGTGAATCATGTATTTCTTCCTTTCCTTCATCATTGTGTCTTAGTTTAATTTAATGATATCTTCATCTATAGTAAAAATTGGCAAGCCCATCTAGCCCATGTGGATCCAGTTTTACACTTACTATCTCAATGCAAACTCTTTCTCAAACAATCTGAATGTGCTTCTGGAGCTTCTGAAGTAGATTACCTGGGCCATATTGTTGGCAAGAATGGTGTACGTGTGGATCCTAAGAAAATAGAATCTATAAAGGATTGGCCTCACCCTAAAGCTCTTAAAATATTGTGAGGTTTCTTGGGTTTAGCGACCTATTATCACAAGTTTGTTCATAATTATGGAAAACTTGCAGCTCCCTTCACTGTTCTCCTTAAAAAGAATGCTTTCGGTTGGATTCCAACAATTGATCAATCCTTTCAAGCCTTGAAAGAGGCTATGTGCATGACTCTTGTTCTGGCATTTCCCGAATTCGCCAAGATGTTGTCTCTGTAATGTGATGCTTTTCAAAAATGCATTGGGATAGTTCTCATGCAATATGGTAGACCTTTGGCTTTCACTAACAAACAAATATCTAATAGATAATTGGGAAAATATACTCATGAAAAGGAAATGTTGGATATTCTACATGCAATGGATCTTTGACGTCCTTACTTGCTGGGGAAACGCTTCCAAATTAAATCGGATCATCGTAGCCTCAAATATTTCTTGGAACGATGAATTTCATCCTCGAAGCAACATAAGTGGTTGACCAAAATGTTTGGTTATGATAATGATATAATTTACAAGAAAGGAAAATAAAATGATTTTGTTGATGCCCTTTCAAGGAAATACGAAGAAGAAGAGTCCCTCTTCTCACTCTCGTTCATTGTATCATATTGGTTAAAGGTCATTTGCCACGAATTGTTCCAAGATCCCAAATAGTCTCGCCTAATTCAACTATTGCAACAAGACCCTCATGCATCTTCGGGATATGCTTGGCACAATGAAGAGTTTCACTACAAAGATTGCATGTATTTAAGCAAACATTCTCACCTCAAATCCATTGTGCTCTCCTAACTTCATGCTTCACCAACATCAAGGAATTCAAATTTTCAAAAAACATATGAAAGGATCAAACGTTCTTTTTTCTAGGAAGGCATGAAATAGGACATCCTCACTTTTGTGGTTGAATGTGATACTTGCCAACGTAATTAGGGAGAAATAATCAAACTTCCAAGAACACTCCAACCTCTTCCTATTCCACCTACTATATGGACGAATATTTCTATGGAATTCATTGTGGGCTTACCCTAATCTGTCAATAAATTTGTCATGATGGTTGTATTNCAACATCAAGGAATTCAAATTTTCAAAAAACATATGAAAGGATCAAACGTTCTTTTTTCTAGGAAGGCATGAAATAGGACATCCTCACTTTTGTGGTTGAATGTGATACTTGTCAACGTAATTAGGGAGAAATAATCAAACTTCCAAGAACACTCCAACCTCTTCCTATTCCACCTACTATATGGACGAATATTTCTATGGAATTCATTGTGGGCTTACCCTAATCTGTCAATAAATTTGTCATGATGGTTGTATTAGATCACCTTTCCAAATATGCTCATTTGTGTGCCCTGTAACACCCGTTCACAACATCCATCGTGGCTAAAAAATTCATGGATAATGTCTTCAAACTTCATGGAATTTCCCACTATATTGTCTCTGATCATGATCCAACTTTTACCAACAACTTTTGGCAAGAATGTTCTATCTCCAGGGAACCCAATTTCATCTCATCTCCGCCTATCATCACCAGACTAATGTTCAAGTTGAAGTTGTCAACAAGTTCTTGGAAACATATTTGAGGTGTTTCATGTCTGATAGACAAACTCAATGAGCTCAGTGGTTACCACTCACTGGATGGTGGTACAACACATCTTACCATGCTACCACTCACATGTCTCCTTTTGAAGTGGTCTAGAGTCAAAATCCACCTTTTGTCTTCTCCTACTTGCCCGGTGTCTCCAAGGTCCAAGAAGTCGATGACACCCTTAAATTTTGAGCTGCCATTCTTCATACCCTCAAAGAGAATTAGGGTAGTTCAAAATGCCAATTTGCTAAAGGAGACTAGGTATTTCTTCATCTACAACCTTATAGGAAAACATCACCCAAAGAAAATCACCGTCATAAACTTTATCTCAATTTTATGGCCCTTATATCATTCTCAAGTGTGTGGGGCATGTGGATTACAAGTTAGCTCTCCCCAGTCACTCTAGTCTACATCATGTTTTCCATGTCTCTTGCTTGAAGAAAATGATTGGAACCAAATGCTAGACTCAAACTAGTCTCCCTTAATTGGATGAAGAAGGCTCCATTTGGTTGTAGCCCCAACCAGTCTTGTACCACCATAAACTTCATCTCCATCAGCGCACCATCAAGGAAATTTTAGTTCAGTGGAAGGATACACCACCATAGCATGCCACATGGGAGCGAATTTCCATTCTGAAACAATTTTTTCATTTCAATCCTTGAGGACAAGGTTATTTTTTCAAGGGGTGGGCATGTTAGGTTCCTAACCTCCCTAACCCCTCAAGTAGATAGAATAATATGTTCTATGTAATAAATTCTGACATTAGTAAATAAGTTCTATATAATAATGTGAACATGTCTAATGTAAGAAGACTTAATAAAAGGTTTTGCTTCTAGAAAGATCTTCCTATAGAATGTTCTCTAAAAGATTGAAATGGTATAAATATGAGTAGAAAGCATGGAAGAGTTTTGTCTTGAGAATCATTTTGTATTTGAGCTCTACTCTACTAAAGGTTTCCCCCATGAAGAGGCAAGTGAAATTGGATATCAATATAATAAAGGTATCATTTTTGGAATCAATTGTGTCATTGTTCTCTAGATTTTGTTCTTTCTACTAATAATTGCTATAACAATTCTTCTTCTACTCTACATAATACATCTGGTACCTTACACAACGTCCAAGACTCCCTACATAATGAGCACATTGGAATTGAAAGAGTTGCAGATGCATCCAGAAGAGTTGTTGAAGAAGGGGTACATATGCTCAAGTGTTTCAAATTGGGGTGCCCCAATTCTTTTTGTGAAGAAAAAGGATGGAACTTTGAGGTTATGCATTGACTTTAGACAACCAAATAAGGTTATAGAAAAGAACATGTATCATTTTCCAAGGATTGATGACCTTTTTGATTAGTTGAAGGGAACAAAGATTTTTTCCAAGATTAACTTGAGATCGGGTTATCATCAAGTGAGAATATGAGAAGAAGATACTAGAAAAACAACCTTTCAAACAAGGTATGGTCATTTTGAGTTTGTGGAGGTGCCATTTGGGTTGACAAATGCACTAGCTACTTTTATGCGTCTAATGAATGGAGTGTTCAGAGATTACTTGAAGAAAATTGTTATTGTATTTTTGGATGTGTCGAGGCCTCAACAACTTCTCCAAGTTAGAGGGATTGGGGCCCCTCCTAAATTCTTCCAACTCAGATCCTTTGATTGATGTGCCCATAAGTTAGGTTCCTTTTATTTTCAATGATTAAGCATTTTGTGTTGGACTAGATGATTGATGTTGATTTCCTGCTGATTTTTATTCATGTCACGTTGCAGAATTGATTGAGTATGCTAATAATCCCAACGAGTTTGTTTATGTCACTGGAATATTTCATTATGCTTATCACACCCACATTTGTTATGCACCTCTTGATTCTATGACTAACCTTGACCATTGAAAGTTTCATTTATCATTATATGGGTTGATTGTAGTGTCTACAAAACATAGGCTAGCTCTGAATTGCTTCTCAAAAAAACAATTTCTACTCTTGTCACATAGTTGGTATTAGGTGCTCCAAACGTAAGTTTGTTTTTTTCATGGGATAATATTTCTTATCCACTAACAAATTACCTCAGTTCCAATGGATAGATTGAAATCCTATATGACACAGATGTTGGAGGAATAGACATAATTGAATTTGGGTGAAGCAATAGCGAGAATGGGGCTCGATTTTTTATTAAAAAATGTCTTTTCTCGTAATTTTGGGTACTATTCAAAGTGGATTTTTCACCTCCAAAGCAAGCTAATTATATGTTTCACGGGGTTATGAATCCAATGCCACTGATGGAATCGAAATCCAAGGTCTATAAGTTCCAAAATGATTACTATGGTAGTTTTCATCAAGCGACCTTCATTAACAATGAATCTGATTAAATGCTTGAATGAAGTTGTAAGTTTTATCACTAGAAACCTCTCCCTGTTCTCTCCACATAAAAAAAAAATGGCACCTCAATCGAACAATGTATGAGCTAGTAATGGAATTTTTAGGTTAGGCTATTATTGTGTCGGCGTCAGCACCCTCCCACCCTCCCTTAATTTCTTTACTTCTACTATGAAGTCATTATTCTAAGAAAATAAATTGGGACCCCCTTTCAAATCCCTTTCCTCTACAAACTTAAAATATTATTGCATGCAAAATGTTCAAGTTCAAATTTCATTTCATTTTCCTCTAAACTTGAGCATCTAAGTAAAATAAATATCTAGTGCATTGACCAATACATTGGCCAAGAATTCATATTTCTGATCGATACAACATATATCGACGAGAAATCCGTATCTTGGGATGGCACTATGAAATCTCTTTAATTTCCCTTGACACTTAGAATTTTTTCATTTCTTCCCTCTTTAAAAAATATCCCCTCCACGTCGACATATCGACAAAGAATCCCCTTTTTCGACCTATACACCAACCAAGAATCCATATTTCCATCTAATGCAATGCATATTGCCCAAAGATCCACATTTTGGTCTGACATATCGTCCAAAGATCCAAATTATTGGTCGACACACCATGAACTACCTATCGTATTTTCACTATAACGTTTTACTCTGGGATCTGTTTTTCATGCTCCATTTACCATTAGAAAGGTCTCGTAAATATCTACAATTTCCCTTTTATAAGTTTCAAGAGATTACCAATCATTCATCCCATATTTTTAATTTTTCATACTGGTATACTATCATCATCCCAAGAAACTGATAACACAATATTTTAGTGGGGATATCTAGGAAATCATCATCAAAAGGACTAGATACCAAACCCAGGGAAGTATACCCGAAATAATCACTCAACTGCCAATTAATTTCTTCATGTTTAAATACCTTTTTAAATTATATTTTGAAATTTTATATTGGCAACTCATGTATTTAGTGGTGAATGACAACTAGGTACCAATATTGAAAGAAGATCATACACATGAGTCTAAAACATAGTGTGTAAAGGAGCCTACTACAAAGACACATATGCTCTATGTCAAGACAAGGGGGATCCACTCGTACATAACAATGTCTTTGCAAATGTGATCTACAACAAAGAATAAAATACCAGCATAGGAGCATCCATCAACAAAAGAGAATCAAGCCCAAATGGCAGGAGACGAAGTATAGATCTCATGATAGATGAATATCAAGAAAAGAGGCAACATGGAATAAAGGAAGAGAATATATTAAAGGCTTAATATGAATGAGAGAGGAAAGAATATGAAACAACAACAACAACAACATAAAAGAGTAAGATGAGATAAAGACAAAGGGAAGCATAAGATAAAAATTCAAATTTGTATATTTCATATTTTATTTTTTATAAATTAGGAAGAAATAGAATGTGGAAGGCTAAGAGATTGTAATAGTTTCTTGGGAATCCAAAATTCCCAAGGAACAGTTATGAAAATCAGCTATATAAACCCATGATGGCTCACCAACACTAAAAAACAAATTTGAAATGTGAATGTACATTATGTATGATATATTAAATTATAAACATTTATGATGTCATTATTCCCTCATCATGCCTTAGAGGATAAGGACAAAAGTTTGCAAATGGAAGGTTAAGAGTAGGGAAGACGAAAGGCCAAGAGTCAATGTGAGTTTCAATAAATAGGGGGATTGTATTCAAATTAGGGCTTTTGTCTCTTTGAGAGTTCATGTACTATTGTTGAAACTTTAATGAGAAGAAGCATGTTTGGCCAACCCATTTTTTGGAGAACTATGATTCTTGTGTTGCACATGTTTTAGAATGTTTTTTTACATTTTGCTTAGCACTAGGGTTGTGCAAGAATGTATTTCACATTATAGATTATTCTTATGTGTGTTTGATGCATTCTTATTTATGTTCTTCAGGGAATATTTTTGTAAATCTGTGAACATAGGATTGAAGGAATGAAGTAGCTTTCCCACAGCGGGGAAGGTGGCTGAGGTTATCAATTCTGCGCCCCGGTACCTGGTAAATTCAAGAGTGAAAGGTGGGGTATAAAAATAGTCAATTTCAAAGTGATAACCTGGCCTTATAATAAAATGAGATGGAGCCCGTATTAAGCACATCCTACAGTTGGTTCGTTTTCAATTATGGGGCTTTAAATGCTAGACTATTTTGGGTTTGTAGTTAT
The DNA here is from genome assembly GCA_010110895.2 of Picea sitchensis. Taxonomy (NCBI): domain Eukaryota; kingdom Viridiplantae; phylum Streptophyta; class Pinopsida; order Pinales; family Pinaceae; genus Picea; species Picea sitchensis. Next base: position 150,114 of record SNQJ01S0013010.1, read on the forward strand.
TTACTCATATTCTTGTCTTTTCTCTATGTGAAGCATTTCATGGGCCATTGATAGGATCATGTGTGGTCCTATATTTACTTTCTGGTTAGATTTAGTTTCATCTAGACACGTGCATCTTAGATTAGTTTCATTTCACTCTTTAGTGTAGTAACCATCACTAGTGAACCGGGCCACAACTGGTAAACCCCAAACCAGCAATGGTTTTTGAGCCAGAATATGGATGGGTTCCCTATTCCAAATGGTGAGAGGTCTAATTGATACTTCTCACCAAGGGTAACCCATTTTGTTAATCAAGGTCACAGAGACCGCGTCAACATAATTAGTGCTAGAAGGAGGGCCAGATGATAAGCCTGCCCATTTGGAGCCAGTTCAATAAATTGTTTTAATTAGCCCATGGATCCTCTCTGTATCTCTATATGGGACCACCATTTGAGTCTCCCAAGACCATGAAGGGGAATCTCAGTCAATATAGTTAATCTCTTGTCAAACTTGAAGTTTGATGGTGAAGGGCATGTCTCTGCATTCATGCACTTCAATCAGTTTAACATCACTTGACAAAATCTCAAAATTGTTCGGGACAATGAAATTTGTCAATCATTTATCCTCACATTAGAAGGACGTATTAAAGGTTGGTTTAGGACATTACCAACAAAATCGATACATAGTTGGAAACAATTCATGGAACTATTTATCATTGCTCATGACAACTATGATTATGAATAACTCTTTAATGAACTTGGAGAAATACGTAGGCTAAGAAATGAACCAGTGGATGATTTATTTCAAAGAGTCATGCAAATATACTGTAGGTTTCCCGAAAGTGACAAACCCTCAGACCAAGAAATCCTTGCTTGTACATTTTACTTCCATTTTTGCTTGTGTAGCATATATTTTGGGCTTATTTTGGTTTCTTGAATAAAATCCACCAGATGTTATTGGGTTTTGTTGCAATTTAGGATGGCTTATCCTACTTCTAGTTTCTTTTGCATAAGATTTTTCTTCTTTTTCATTATTGCCTTTTGTTTTGTTGTCTAACTAGAAGCTTGGCTTAGTTTTGGTTTGTCTACATTTTCATGAGAGAATCTTGTGCATGATCCTTTTGCAAAGTTTCAAATAGAAGATTCATTTTCTTCAGTAGCATTCACCTTAGCATTGACAACTGGACAACAATAAGCTAGAAAAGCATGATCTTGAAACTCTAAAAAAGTATCTGTTGTAGAATAATTTACAGTTCGAGGAGGATTGGAATTGAAAATTAATGAGATTACAAGTGAAAAATTTCACCCCGTGGCACTAAATGACTTTCCCTTTATATTTCTCGATATCTGATTAGAGGATAACACTTAAAATATTAACTATTTGGCCCAAAGGGGTTGGATCCAATGGTGGAAAGGGAGGAGTTTTTCACCGTTGGGCAAGGTTCAATTCTTGTGAGGGCTTTACCTGGAGCCATGGGGACACCTTGAGGTAGTGGTCGAATGTGTGGTTGCACCCAGAGATACTATAATAAATGGTATCATGACCCGTGCACACATAAGTGGATCAAAGCCCACCCCCATGTCCTTCAACTTTTAATCCTGCTCAAGCCATCAAGACAAGGAGGAAAATCGCGACCTAACACGCAGGGGCGTGAGGACGCGACTCAGCTCGGGTTCTCTGCACGATTAGGGCCTCCCCAGCCATGGACGCTGGTGGGGGTTCCATCCCCACCCCTCCCCCATTGCCAGAACTGGAAGCATTCATGAAGTTGGTCGCTGCAGCCTCCAAGAGACCGCCGTCAGCAGTGCAGCAGAAATTCGTGAAGAAATTGGACAGCATTCCCAGTGTCGAACTGCCATTGGAAGAAACTTACAGAATGACAGTCAACTTAGCAGACAGAGGACTTATCGGGAAATTCACCGGTCTCTGGCCCTCTCCCAAATCCGTAGACGCCTGGGTGCAGAGGAACTGGAATCCGCTCATATCAGAAGGAATAAAGAGCCACTTCGTAGGGAAAGGATTTTTTGTTTTCGTCTTCGACAACCCTGAAGATAAAAACCTCATCTTCAGAAATGGGTCATACTTCATGGGGCCACAGGGGTTATACCTGAACAAATGGACCCCGGACTTCGACCCATCTCAGGATGTTCCCTCGGCCGTCCCAGTGTGGGTTCGTCTACCTCACCTTCCCTTACATTGCTGGAACCAAAAATCTTTGCATGCAATCGGAAACATGCTCGGAAGGTATATAGATCAAGCAGTGAGAAAAGATCAGTACTCATGCGCACGGATCTGCGTGGAGGTTGATCTGGAAGTGGGATTACTAGAGGCAATTAAGCTCACGGCCGTAGACTGGACGCACATTCAGGAGCTAGACTATGAGCAACTCCCCTTCAAATGCCGGCACTGCCACGGCTACGGCCATTTCGCAAGGCACTGCAAGAAAAATAATTCAGAAGAAAGCGAAAATGTGAAAGAAAATCAATGGACCGCAGTACAAAAAACAGGGACAGCAAAATCCAGATCCAAAGGAGAAACCAAGAACGACAACTCCGGGCAAATAGAGCCAGAGAAATTCGACGGGAGCTCCAATCCTCCGCCGCATGCAGAACCTCAAGCAGAAAAAGTCATCAATGACACAGAAGAACCAAAAATTACGGACAACAGGACACATTCAAGCCCCCCTCCAAATGGGAAAGACACAGGGGCACCTTGGCAAGTGGAAGGAACCTTGGAAGTAGTCCCCTCTCCAACATATGCTGACATAGCTAGAAAGAAAGTAATAGATCCATCAAGCTCCTCGGAGGAAGAGATTCTAGAAAGGCCAGCCAAAAGAGCAGGAAGGAAGTCTCATAAAGAAGCAAGGGAGGAAGAGGCAGAAAGACAAAAGACCCAAGGAATCCAACCCACCATAGAAATGTCAATCGGTAGAAACACAATAATAAGGTCTCTAAAAGGAGGAGGCCCAATCACCCCTAACAACAAGTAATGAAAGTCGTCTCTTGGAACTGTAGAGGACTGGGGAACCCGGCAAAAATTGAAGCGGTCAAGGATCTGATGAAAGTGGAACCAGTAGATATCCTCATGCTCCAAGAGACAAAAATTGAAGGGGAAGACCTTCTAGAGATCAGCAAACACAAATGGCAGAAAAATGCAGGGAAGGCAATCAGTGCAAGGGGTACTTCCGGAGGCATAGCAACATTGTGGAAGGCAGAGCAGTTCAGTCTCGTCAACTCCTATAACACGCAGCACTGGAGCTTTACAGAGCTCAAGCACATAGCAAGTTAACTATCGCACTTTTCAATTTATATGTCCCAACTTTGCACTCTGAAAAGAAAGATTGCTGGAAAACTTTAAACAAATTTCTAGAGCAAACCTCCCCAAGAAATATAATCATTGCTAGAGACCTTAACCTAGTCATGAATGGAAAGGAAAAAAGGGGAGGAAGGCCCAGCAAGGACCAAATGATATTTGTAGTAGAAGACATCATACAACAGTGGGACCTAATGGATTTTAAACCAAGTAAAGGGTTGTACACCTGGACCAACAACAGGATAGGGGAGGAACACATTTCTGCCAGATTGGATAGGTTTCTGGTCCAAAGCACTCTACTGTTGGAAAGGAAGTTGATTTCCACAACCATCCTCCCCAAGCTCACCTCGGACCACAAGCCCATCTTGCTTCAGCTAGAAGAAGAAGAAAATTTAGGCCCAATCCCTTTCAGATTCAGCCCATTATGGAAAACAAAGAGTGGGTTTGTAGAGACGGTTCACTGGGCATGG
>SNQJ01S0013011.1:0-15430 GCA_010110895.2 Picea sitchensis
ATCAAAAACATTAGATTTTTGTCGAATGCAATAAACCCAAGTTTTTCTAGTTGCATTATCAATAAAAGTAACATAATAATGAGAGCCACCAAGAGATGATACCTGAGCTAGTACCCATACATCTGCATGCACAAGCTCTAACCTTTCACTCTTTTTTTCTTTTCCGACTCTGAGAAATCTGACCCTCTTTTGTTTTCCATAAACACAATGCTCACAGAATTCTAAATCAATTTGTTTAAGATGTGGCAACAATTTTCTTTTGTGAAGTATTTGCATACCCTTCTCACTCATGTGTCCAATCCTATGATGCCAGAGTGTTGTATCCATTCCTGTAGAAGCTAAGGAGATAGAAGAGTCAATATTACCAGTACATAAATACAATGTACCTACCTTCTCTCCTTTCACTATCACCAATGATCCTTTGATTACTCTCCGCATCTTATTTGTAAATATGGATATACAGCCTTCACTTGCCAACTGCCCTGTTGAAATTAGATTTTTCCTTAAATCTGGAACATGTCTTACCTCTTTCGACAACCATTGGTTTCCATTGTGTTTCTTTATTTTTACCTTTCCCATTCCAACCATTTTGCATGGTGCATAGTCACCCAAATGAACCTGTCCAAAATCACCTTGAACATAATCTAGAAAATGTTTCCTATGGGGCGTGGCATGAAATGAAGCCCCTAAATCTACTATCCAAGACTTAGAAATATTATCTACAGAAAGAATCAAAGCATCTTGTAACACATCGCCTGTTACATTTGCTTCCTGATTTCTCTCCTGCTGTCCATCTCTTTGTTTCTTTGGAGATCTGTAGTCTTTCTTCAGATGCCCTTTCTTCCCACAATTCCAGCACTCTATCTTTCCAAGTCTGGATTTGGATATGCCCTTCCTAGAATTCCCACGGTTCCCAAAACCCTTTCCTCTATCCTTTTGTCTTCCCCTGTTCTCCATGTTCAACGCATTTCCTGATGTCTCACCTGTTCTTTTCCGTCGCATTTCCTCACTAAGGATAACACCAACAACATCATCAAATTTTAAAGTATTTGAACCAGAGACATAGTTACTTATAGCCATGACCAAGTCGTTCCAACTTTCTGGCAATGAGCACAAGATTAGAAGAGCCTTGACCTCATCATGAAAGTCCACTTTTATAGAACTTAGTTGATTAGTAACCGTATTAAAATCATTTAAATGATCTGCAACATACCCACCTTCCGACATCTTCATATTAAATAATCTCTTCATTAGAAATACCTTATTGGATGCCGAGGATTTTTCATACAATTTGGCCAACTCATCCATCAAACCCTTCATTGTCTTTTCTTTCGAAATATTGAAAGCCACCGACGCTGCCAAGCTCAGTCGTATCGTTCCTAGAGCCTTTCTGTCAAGAATATCCCATTCTTCGTCCTTTTTAGCTGCCGGCTTCTTTGCTATTCTGCCCAATGGTAGGAATAGATCATTTTGATATAAATAGTCTTCCATTTGCATCTTCCATAACTGGTAGTTTTGGCCGTTAAATTTCTCAACCCTAAACTTTCCATCTTCCGACATTGCTCCCACTCAAACCAGGAACCCTCTTTTCCTACGAGTTACCTTTCGCTCTGATACCAGTTGTTATAAAAACAGGACCGTGGAGAAATAAAATAAAACAAATGCAGAATCAAAACATAGAAGATACACAATACAATAGAGACATGGATTTACGTGGTTCACCCAGTGTGGGCTACGTCCACCAGATAAATTGTCAGGTCCTTCCTTTATTATTATCCAGCATATGAAGGGATACAACCTACAACAAACCCGTTGTAACTTCCTCTTATTTCTCTCACAGTCTCCTATCTACGAATATAGTATTTTCCATCAACCATAGCCGCAATACATTTCCCTCATAAAAGAGGGTTACCTTCTAGGGAAAAAAACCCTAACATAATTTCTACTGTTAGATCTGCGACCTTATAATGAATGGTCCTGATTTACAATGAAATTACAATATACTTTTACAAGGAAATTTTTCCATCGGGGGACGCTGCCCCAGAACCCCCGCTGGGGGGCCGCTTGCCCCCAGACCCCCCAGCCGGGGGGATATCCCCCCTGGACCCTGCAGAGGGGATACCCCCTCTACACTCCCCCGCATGGAAGAGTGTACATACTTATGGGGTGTAAATACTTCATGGGTTATAAACACGGCTGAAAGTAAAAGACCTATGAATCAGGAAGATAATCAGGCTCCACAACCAACAATTCAGGTGATGAATCAAATATCTCATTGGTTGGTATGACAGGTAAAATTGGTGAAAGCATTGATTGTAGAAGTAACTTGTTTCATATAAGAACCATCATGCGACACAATAAGATAGACACATTAATCGACAGTGGATCTCAAGATAATCTAATCTCTGAAGAATTGGTTAAGCAATTGGGGTTAAAAACACAAACTCATCATAATCCTTACACACTTAAATGGATAAGAAATCATCATCAAATGCACATAAAAAAGTAGTGCACAATCAAATTTTGCAATTTCATCTAAGTATTATGTGGGCGAAGTAACATCTGATGTAGTGTTGTTAAGAGAATGTGGAATGGTCTTAGGTAGTCCATGCTTATATGATAGTAAGGCAATCTTCTCTGAGGACAAAGAATCAATATCAATTAACCAAACAAGGTCAAAGATTATGTGGTTCATGCTCATCATGTTAAGGAAAATAAAAACACTTCAAACAATGGAACAATTAAAGAAGGCGATTACTAGAAAGAAACAAACCAATAATTATTTCAAATGAAGTAATTGATCTTAAGCAAAAAACAAGAAATGATTGTTGAATGGAAAATCAATCATAAGTTGCTTCAAGATAAGCTCATATGTTCACAAATATTACAAGTATATCAACTCATTTTGTAGTCGTCTTTTTTGATGCTATCATTAGTAATGTTGTCTACATGGATGATAGTGGCTTCAATTAAATGTGCCGAGTTCAAATAGCTAAAATATCTTTGTCGATTGTCATGGTTGTGTTCTGGTTAAGTCTTGATGAGGCAGATTACGGGGCGAGAGTTCAGAGACAGAGAGCAAGCTTGGTGGCCTATCCTGAGCTTGTTTTTTGGTCAGTAACCTTTTGGGGACCTTTTCCAAAAGGTCCTTTAGTGGGGGAGGTGTGATCAAGAATCGGATCGAGGCAGCAGAACTTAAAAATGCTCGAAAATGAAAGTTCTTAGAATGGAATGAAACTAGTGCCATTTCATCTGTCTCGTCTGCCCGATTACGCCACTATATTCACTTTCTCAAATGGGCCCTGTATGCGAGAGTTATCGCTTTACTACAATGCGTTTTCACGGGAAACATGTAAAAAGTCAACAGGTCCAGTCAAACTCTGACATCAGTATGAAATCAACAGTGTTGACATGGAAAAGGAAGTTGGCGACAAGTGTCCATGTCAGAAGTGACATGTGGCGGCAAGCCGAGAAGGTGACTTGTCAGTGATAGGGATCCACCCAACAATTGACAAGTGGTATTTGTTTGACAAATTGTTGGGTGCCATATCAGCTGCGATATTGGACAATGGTTGGTGGAAAAATTATTTGGAGTCCATAGGAGTCGATCCCGCGGCCTCTTGGATCAGCCCAAATCTTGGTAAAGTCCCTATTACCAATGCACCACATATGTTTCTTGTTTAATGAAACACATTGAAATTTATTTAAAATGTAATACAAAATACTATGTGGCGGAAGGGGGTTGGGGCTAAGCCCAAACCCATGGTTGCATTATTATATGACCCTTTGATGTAGGGTCGCGGGCATACAACCACCAGCACGCCAACCCTTGGTTTTTGGGATTCCACCATGTAACCACCAATAGAAGGAGCGAGAGCTCTAAGCTATTGCATGTGCATTTAGCTTTGGGTTTGGGCCATATGGCATGTAATACAATCTGACTAAAGTAAGGGGCCAGCAGCAGAAACCTTTGAGCAGTGAATAAAATATTCAAGCGGAAAAGTCAAAATATCCCGGAGGAGGGAGTGACAACCATCGATTGGATTTGGAGAGAATGCGATGACCATTAGATTAGCATCTAGTGAACAAAGGAAGCGCATAATATAGAAACATATATCATCTGTTGGATATAAGCGCAGAGGATCAACAATCATTGGATTCAAATGGAGGTGCATGAGCCTTAACAATATGTACACACAGGAGGGTAGAATTTTTAAAGTCTGAAGTCCCAAAGTCATTGGGACCATCATCATCACAGGAGAGTCGTGGGTGGAAATCCATCAAGAAATTCGGGTGTGAGCGCTATGGGAGAGAGCGAGGGAGTGGAGAGAGAGCCAAAGGAAATCTCAACCGTCATATTCATAGGAACACATGTCGGTGAATCGTAGATCAAGAGAAATACGAGGATGGAATGTTGAAACATACGAACCCTGAATAGCCAAAGAGTTGGGGTCCTCAATCTATGAGGGGACAATTGTCAGCAGATCCGATTCTTTGGATGAAAGAACTCCGGGAGAAATGAGTGCCAAGTTTTGAATACGAAAACCAAAGCGTCCGAAAAGAGTCAAATACCGAAGAAAATGAATTTGTCGGATCTAGAAAGGGCATGTGGAAAGATGGTGAACTCGAGGTGAATTCATTCAAGAGAATGCAAGGAGAAGGTTTGAAATCCTTTGAAGCTAAGCAGTAAAGAAGATGATAGTCGTTGATCTAGGTTGGACAAGTGTCACGGTCGTGAACTTTGGTGGATCATACTCTGGGGTTTTTGAGAAGTTGAGTTTGCGAAGTTTCGGTAGAAGCACGAAGAGCATTTAGGGTCGTGATCCTAAAGGATAAGCGTGGATCGTTTATTTGTGAGAAGCGTGGAGGATGCGAGATTCACTTTGTTGGATAATTGTTGGATTAGGGAGGACATGTGTCATAGGATCGATTTTCGGGAAGGATTCCGCCGGAGGTTTGTGTTTGAGATTCAAAGAATCGCTGAAGGCCGAGAAGTCCGGGAAGCGGCGAAGTGGAAATGCGATGTGAAAAGGTGGACATGGCAAATCTAGATCTCGAAGGAAAGAAGAGGGAGGAAAAGATGCGAAGAGCGGAGAAGATCTCGTCGTTGATCGAGAGAGAAAGACCGTCTATCACGGTTCAAGAGGCCAAAATCCTGAAGCAGGAGCATAGCCATCAATTTAGGGGACGCGTGGCAGATGATCTTCTATTTCGGAGAAATCTCCAAAAATGAGAAATTGAGAATTGAAAGTCCCAAAGGTTGGATGCGGAGGATCACGGCCGTGGAATGAGGGAAGGCGGGTGGAAGAAAATATTCCTCCGGAGGATTTCCATCGCGGAGGAAGAAATTTTTGGTCAAAACTCCTAGCGGCTGAAAATCACGGAATCGTGACGATGGATTGATTTGGAAGGAAACTGTGTGTCGACGGATCGTGGAGATATGGGATGCACATGGAAGGAGGAAGAAGAAGGCAGGAAAGGAGATTTGATAGCAGTCGTTGATCGGAAGCAGTGGAAAGAGGCAGGAGATCGACGAACGGGGAGGATTGCGGAGATGGAACTTGCGTGGAGGATAATTTTTCCTTTAGTGGGCCGCAATTTCAACCACTTTTTTAACAAAGGGATACATGGTAGTGGAGGTGGTGCGAGGGAGAGAGAAAGAGGGTTGATGCAAAACCAATCTTTCCCATGCACACGCAATCGCGATGTTTATGTAAGGGAAACAGCAGGCCATGTATAAAGAGAAGGGCTAATCGCCGAAGAAGGAACTCGCGCCTAAACGCCCAGTGTTTTGGAAGCATGCAGAATAGCTGTGGTTGACAAAATACCTGCGGAAGGAAACGTGGCCTATGTATAATTTATTTCGGTTCAATCAGGAGCCGAATAGAAAATTTGACTCATAAACTAGAAAGGGAAATATCCTAGGCCGAGGTCCGCAGGAGAACTAGTAGGGGAAGGGGTTGCATAATTGTGCCTCATGATCCCCTTTATTTTCTATGGATCTTCTTCATTTCCTCCGTGAGATCCTTATCCTTTGTTTTTTCATCCATGTATTGCGATCGCTTCTTTCCATTTGATGGAAGTCCTATGATAAACATAATTAAATCCATGTCAATGGACACCAGCCTTTCCATCCACAAGAATCCTCCATGGGCTTAGTAGTAACATCTTTCCCCTACCCGGTAAGAATCTCAAAATAAGTGAGTATCCTTTGTTAACCCGAGTCCACGCTTTATCCTTTGTTTGGGTTGTATTACCGAGATATCCTAGTGGGCCTGCTCTTATGTTTCCATATAAACCTATTGTTTTTTGAATTGGGGGAACTTTCGAGTGTCAGACACATCATGCTATGAAGACCTCAATTTCGTGATGCAGTGAAAAAATCCTGGTTTTCTTTCAACCCCTCTACGAAATGTGCGTGGGATATAGATACATGGGGACGCTTGCCACGACAATCTGTGAATGAGTTGTTTCCCTTTCCTCTTTGTTGGCACGCTGGATGGCCCAGCCTCTGGTTCTCCTTCTTTCCTACCCAAGTTTGTTTGTCCTATTGTATCTTCAAGTTGCACTTCATCTTGCTGTGCATACTCGACCATGGGTTGTGACCCTATGCCGTCGGATTTCGTCCTTTCACTGTCGATGCCATGCATCTAGTGGGATATTTTGATCGTGGATGGTTCCTATGGGTTTCTTGTCACATATGGGTTTTGTTCCCTCGCACGACCCTATGAGTCAATTTCCATTCCTACCGTCATCGGGGATTTCTCCTCCTCCTTTACCAGTGTGGTGCTCACTAGTTCGGCTTATGGTGAAGGAATAACATTGGCATTAATGGTTTCCTTTAGATGTGTATAGACAGGTTCTTCCTCTGCGGGTTCCTATGACGATATGTGGCTACTTCATGTTTTTATTTCCACTTGGCCAAGTGCGTCGACCTTTGGTGGTGCCATTTTGTAGCCAATTCATCCTCCACCTTTATTGAAATTTGCTGTGAATAATCATCTGGATCACTGTTTTAGCTCCTCTTCGTGCTCCTTCACTCTACATATGCTTAACTTCATAATGAGGGTTGTTTGGCCTGATTTTTAGTTATATAAGGGGTGTCATAAATTCCATGAATATTCTAAGAGACCCTTACTTTTCTGTCATAAATGTTTTAAATCTTATTCAACATGCTTTATTAATTTTCATAAATGATCGATTGGCACCTTCTTTTCCCGATGACTAGTTTCTTCTTTTTCGATCATCGGCCCATTTTCTGGTGCACTGTAACTTTCTGGTGCATCACACATTTCTACTATGAAAATTCTTTGGCACTCTATGTTTTCTCCCTTTCATTCATATCCTATGTGTGGTAACTTTTACTTCTTTTCGCATTGGTTTTGTTGTCTTTTGCGCACTACCTTTTCCCATTTTCTATCGTTCAACCAACTTCCTCCTATGTTTGTAATTTTCTTAGTTTTTTACTTTTTAGGTCTTTTGTAATTTTTCTTTCCCCTAACTTCTACTATAGTACACTATACATAGGGATTCTTTACTTCTTTGAAACTACTAAGAGTTAGTAGGTCAATTGTCTTTGTATAGTTTCAATAGACTACCATTCTAATTCCTTTTAGTTTTGTTCATGTCAAGTCCTTTAGCTGCAAAGATCCTCCTTCTGTGACATACTTCACTTCATATGTCCTAACCAATGCCTCCTGAACTCACGAGGATGTTGAAAAAAAATTGTTTTCATAGAGAGGAGAACTAGGTCTCCCTCAATTCTTCTTCTTTATGTATCGTCATCTGGGGCTTTGTCCCTTCATTTGTACTTCTTGGTGGAATCCTTCTAGAATCATGTCTTATTATAATTCCATTAGTTAACTTAACCTCTCTTGTACTTCACCTCTTTCGTCATATTTGTAATTTCTTGTAAAAGCCATAGAATGGAATTTTCATAAAAAATTCTAATTGTCTTTGTATAGTTTCAATAGACTACCATTCACAATTCCTTGCAGTTTTGTTCATGTCAAGTCCTTTAGCTGCACAGATCCTCAATATGTGACATACTTCACTTCATATGTCCCTAACCAATGCACTCTGAACTTACGAGGATGTTGAAAAAAATTGTTTTCATAGAGGAGAACTAGGTCTCCCTCAAAATTCTTCTTCTTTATGTATCTGTCATGCGAGGCTTTGTCCCTTCATTTTTGCACCTCTTGGTGGAATCCTTCTAGAATCATGTCTTATTATAATTCCATTAGTTAACTTAACCTCTCTTGTACTTCACCTCTTTCTGTCATATTTGTAATTTCTTCCATGCATAGAATGGGTACAAAAAATTCTAATGGCACAACTGCTTCTTGTCCATATCTCAGACTCTTGTCCGTGCTTCCCCCTTTCCTCCATGCACCCATGAAAGTTTAGATGTATGATTCCATGTTCATCACACCTTTGTCATATAATAAAATATTGATATAAGTATATAGTGATCTAATGTACCTACCTTTGGGTCCATTTAGAAAATCCTACGCAGTTTAAAAATTCGCAGTATCAACTGCAAATTTAGTGATAGATCCTGGAATAATATTTTCTAACTAAAAATCTAATACATGCGTAAATTTATTATTGACTTGTTGAAAATGCATGATCTCCACAGGATGCCACTCTAGCTATTTGATCTGATTCATAGGATGGTTGTCCTTCAACCTTAATAAACACTGCTACAACATATGTGGGAATTCACATAGAAATACTTCATGCAAGTCGCTAAACACATATTTGTCGAGATATTTGCGTGGTGTAAATTTAGGGTTTTTTTTGTCCTTTTACACAAACTCTAGTTCCTTTGTCCTTAACCATCTCTCAATTTCCGCATTCGTTGGATTCCATGGCTCGAACATTCCCTTATACTTGTTCATTCTCCATGATTTTCTTCAACACATCCCTTCCACTCAATTTTGTGCAGTTATAGATGGAAACATAACCATTTTTTGGACGCTTGGGATGACCTTGGTTATGATCTCAATAGGTTTCCAAAAAAAACCTCAAACTAGTGTCCCTCCCAGTAAAACAGAAGGCAACACTGCGCACATAGTGCACTGCATAGTCTCACTCGAGATAGATTTATGGGGGAATGAAATACTCGGGTGATTGTAGTCCAGAAAGGGATTGGGACTGTATTCTGGTCCTTTTCCACATGCATCAACATTATTATTCATTAATCTAACTCTAGCATTCGTTCATTCATTAAACTACACATGCTTGCTATCATAATCTACTTAATCATTAATTATTTAACTAATAAATAACATAATAGTGAAACAACCATTCATGACACATAAACACCATAGGTTTACCATGGTTCACCCCAACTTGGGGCTGCACCCACAAAGATCTTCCTCTTATGCTCTTTTATTCATCTTTCTGCAAATTTTGCGTTGCGCTCATTACATTATTCAATCTTACAATAAAAAAGAGGGTAAGTTCCCTCTGTGAGGTGGACTAGACCACACCAGGATCCACATCCTGTGATCTAACCCTCAAAACTAGCTTACTCAAAATGAACTATCTCTTTGTTGCTACTAATCAACAAAACAACAAACATCAAACAATTGACCAACCTATACTATACCTCCCAAGCCTTTTATTTATCCTATTATGTTGTCTTATAGCCATTACATTCATCTCCAAAACCCTAACCCTAACATGGCTAGGTTTGACTGCATGTGCGCCACACTACTTTTCCTCCATCTTCCGCATGCTACTTTTCCTTCCTTTTTTTGCATGCTTCTTTTCTGCCACCTATGGCACGCACTCCAAGAATAGGGTTCTCTTCCCCAAAATAGGCCTACACCCAAAAATAGACTTCCTTCTCCCAAAATATGTCTATGCCAACACCTAGCGAGATCATACAGCTCTCAGTTATCCTCAGATCTACAATGGATGACACAGATTTGTCTTCCCGACCCTTCAGAGTCTCTTCGTTGGAGTCGTGCTTGTATTCTAGCCCCAACCACTCCAATGGAAACCTCCTATAAACGACCTAGATTTAAGTAGACGCTCCCCCGATGGATAGTCTAGTTTTGATCTTTGATCTCAGGTTTTCCTATCCAAGTGGTGTATCAACCCTCCAACAAAGCACTATCAAATCCAATCAACACCTTCTAGGTAGATGGGTGGAATCCTTCATATACATAGGTTACGACCTTGAAACTAGATGACACGTGTCATTCCCCTCTTCCACATCAGTGCCAGCGCATAACAATATAAGGTTTCCATGTTTCCAGGCTAGCTTCAACATGATGATTTTTTCCTTAGCCAAATTTGGCTTTTTCCCGTGGCTAGATGAATGATTCTTAGTTGCTTCCCACATCCCGATGGATGAACGAGATATATTTTACCAACCTTTCAGACTCCCCTTGTCATAATCCAGTTTGAAGTCCAGAACTAGACCACTCTGATGAGGCACCTACGATGGAGAATTCATATCTTCTCTTGGATCTTTTTCAAGTAGGACTGATCAACAGTCCATATTTTCTCCTAGGTATCAAATCCTCCCCACTAGGTATCACTTCAGTACGCTAGTGAACCATAGTCAGGGCCAATCAGATGTTTCCCATGTGGGCATGTGTAACCCATTGGTTGCACAGTTCAATACAAATAAAATGGGTGAGACTTGTCCTTGCCCCCTCCCACATCAGCTCCATCATGAGCTAATAGAAAATTTCCACTTGTCCAGACTTATGTCAACGTGACATATTTTCCTTAGATGGATTTTTTCCCATGAGAAAGAGAGATCGATGAATCACTTTCATTTTTGATCACAGATCAACAGTTCTGATTCGATCTGATGATGTCCTCAAATCCCTTATCGTCAGACTTCCTATTGAAGCCTGAACTCTGCGCCTCTGACAAGCCTAACTCTGACAATGGTACAAATCTCATCCTACCTCAAATCAACGGTCGAGATGTTATATCAAATATCCCTCGTCAGAGTCTTGTTTGAATCCCAAAGCCTGATCACTCTGATGGGTGCGACTCCGATCAACGGTACATGCTTGATCGAGTTGATACGACGACTGTTGTGTTTTATGACCTTGTGGACCTGATTGTTCCCATGGATTACTAGCGGAATTTAAGTCAGTTTGATGAAGTAAGCCTATGTTTAAAGGATCAACTGTCAATATTGATTGTTGATATTGATATGATGGATATTGAGTCTCACTCCTTTGCAAATTTTATTTTGAGTGCCCATTTTAGGGATAGATCTCGAGTGGATATTTTGTCCTGCAAATCTCCAGTTTCCCCACAATATTAGGGTAATTGATTTGAGAAAGTAAAAACAATTCATGCATTATTAAAGAATCAAGAAGCATGAAACAATATCAA
Source organism: Picea sitchensis (assembly GCA_010110895.2). Taxonomy (NCBI): domain Eukaryota; kingdom Viridiplantae; phylum Streptophyta; class Pinopsida; order Pinales; family Pinaceae; genus Picea; species Picea sitchensis. The sequence goes on from SNQJ01S0013011.1 coordinate 11,371, forward strand.
GAAGCTAGAAGTGGTTTCAAGAAACAGTATAGGGCATGTGTGAGAGGAACAAAAAAGAACATAGACACCCATTGTCAAGGTCAACGCTTTAGGGAATTGAATATTTTCTTACAACTAGAGTTTTTTGACGAGATACCTTGAGCACACTCAGTTGATAAATGCAGTAGACAACATAGATTCATCCCCTACATTTAAGTTTCAGTCTACAATTCATATCTTACAATATTTTTGTTCTTGTAAAGCATCTCCTTTGACTCTTTCTTTTCTTGTATCAAATCCAATTTATAAAATCTCAAGCGACAATACAATTATTTTTTCCTGCGAATCTCCAATTGCCCCACAATCTTAGGGTAATTGATTTGAGAAAGTAAAAACAATTCATGCATTATTAAAGAATCAAGAAGCAGGAAACAATATCAAGAAGCTAGAAGTGGTTTCAAGAAATAGTTTAGGGCATGTGTGAGAGGAACAAAAGAGAGCATAGACACCCATTGTCAAGGTCAATGCTTTAGGGAATTGAATATTTTATTACAACTAGAGTTGTTTGACGAGATACCTTGAGCACACTCAGTTGATAAATGTAGTAGACAACATAGATTCATCCCCTACATTTAAGTTTCAGTCTGCAATTCATATCTTACAATATTTTTGTTCTTGTAAAGCATCTCTTTCGACTCTTTCTTTTCTTGTATCAAATCCAATTTATAAAATCTCAAGCAACAATACATTCACCATATTCAGTGTTACTGTGTGATGTCTCGTAATGACACATAATTGATTTCCTCTAAATGTATGACCAGTTATTGACATTTTCTTTGTGCATTTAAATGATATGCAGATGGTGCCTCCATGTGTTCGAATGTGTGAAGATATCAATTGTTTGAAGAAAGTTTTTATTGATCTGTATGCAACTATTAGAGTTGTTGAATTCTTAATTCCTCAACACGTTATTCTTTTCCACAGGCTATAGGATTCATTTTTAACAGTACCCTATATGTTTATTTTGGTGTTCCTCTAATCCACCATTTCATCCTCCTTTCAATATTGATTTCCTGAGACAGTAGTAGACAAATGCCTCTGATAGTTGAGAGAATCTGTCAGTTGAACTAAGACTGTTTGAGGTATTTAATTTTAAGAAAGAGAGAGGAAAATTTTCCCAAAATTGGGAAATTATTTTGCTACAAATATGGCCTTAAGATTCACAATGAATCTTGGCCCTTGGGGTGCCTCAACATCATTCCAATAACAACCTGGAACATCTTTAGGGATAACAACACTAACCAAGGACGCTTGACCATACCCTTAGCTATACTACCTAATTACCCAGGTGCTAGAGATAAATATTCTTGAGTGCTATTTTTGGTGTACTATAGAAATAAGATGGTCAATCAAATTATCTAAATTTGGTTTCAAATAACCTATGAAACTAGTTCCATTGCGTCTGTCTCATCACACTGATTCCAACCATATATTCACTTTCTCAAATGGGCGTCGTATGTGAGAGTTATCACACTCTGACCATTTTCTAAAACATGCAAAAAGTCAACAGGTTCAGTCAAATGCTGACATCAGCATGACATCAGAAATGTTGACATGGCAGAGGAAGTTGGCAACAAGTGTCAGTGGTAGAAGTGACATGTGGAAGCCCAACAGAAGTTGACTGGTTAGTGACAGGGACCCACCCAACAGTTGACAAGTGGTATTTATTTGACAAATTGTTGGGTGCCACGTGGCACCATGATATTGGTTAATGGTTGGTGGAAAAAGATTATTTGGAGTCCATGGGGATCGATCCCATGACCTCTTGGATCAGACCAAATCTTGGTAAAGTCCCTATTACCAACGCACCACATATGTTTCTTGTTTAATGAAACACATTGAAATTTATTTAAAATGTAATACAATACTATGTGGGCGGAAGGGGGCTGGGGCTAAGCCCCAGCCCATGGTTACATTGTATTATATGACCATCGTTAGGGGCACGGGCATACAACCACTAGCACGCCAACCCTTGGTTTTCGGGATTCCACCATGTAACCACCAATTGAAGGAGCGGGGGCTCTAACCAATTGCATGCACATTTAGCTTTGGGTTTGGGCCATATGGCATGTAATACGACCGAGCGCCAAGAAGTAAGGGGCCAACGCACAACCCTATGGGATGGCGCTTGGCCACATTTTCAACCATATGACTATAATAAGGGGGTGCGCGCAGTGTTAAAGGGGCTAAGCCCTATATTTAATCAAAAGTGGGCGAAGATTTTGGCCATTTTTGGGAGATATTGGGCTTTTTTTGAGCCCAGATTTTGGGAGGAAGTTGGGGATGGATAACCAACTTCAGATATATAAAAATCAGGACTGTTTGAGGACATGGGGGATAGTCATAGCAGATTTATGCTTAAGGGAAGCCAAGCCAAAGCCATTTTTATGCAGGGAAGCTGTTGAGGACCAGACGCTTGCGAGCCATTTCTGGGAGCTCAGGTCATCCGTTTTGTGTGTCGTTTCTTCTGTCCCACACGCTTGAGTACGGTATAAGGACCATAAAATTTGGGCACTAGCTTCTGACAATGCTCGGCCTTGAGGGAAGTTTGCTTGTAAGGATACAGTCGAAGAAACACCTGATCCCTTTCTACAAATTGACATTCAGAGTGACCTTGATCTGCTTGTTGCTTCATGAGATTTTGTGCCATGACCAAATTCTCTTTGAGGGTATGAAGAATAGCCTCTCAATCTGTAAGTGTTAGGTCAACCGCCTGGACATTTGAGGCACCCGATAAGTATGAGAGAACTGAAAGTGGCTTATGTCCATATACTGCTTGAAAAGGAGTCATGCATGTAGCTATATGGTATGAAGTGTTGTACCACCATTCAACTATGGGTAACCATTGAGCCCACTGATTTTTCTTTTCCGAGGCAAAACACCTCAAATATGTTTCCAAACACTTGTTGACAACTTCCATTTGGCCATCAGTCTAGGGATGATAAGTTGTGTTGAGATGCAATTAGGTGCCTTGTATCTTGAAAAATTATTAACAAAACTTTCTTGTGAAATTTGGGTCACGATCAGAAACAATAGAGTGCGGCATGCCATGAAGCTTGAATACCCAATCCATGAAGATTTGAGCCACCGTGGATGTTGTAAATGGGTGTTGAAGGGTGCAGAAATGAGCATACTTGGAAAGGCGATCAACAACCACCATGATGACATATTTATTTCCCTATTTGGGTAAGTCGGTAATAAAATCCATAGAGATATCCTTCCAAATAGCAGGTGGAATCGGGAGCAGTTGTAGTGTGCCCAACGATTTGACTATTTCTCCCTTGTTGCGTTGACAAACATCACATTTAGCTACAAAATTACGAATGTCCTATTTCATACCATCCCAGAAAAAGGAACGTTGGACCCTATCATAAATTTTGGTAAACCCAGAGTGCCCTGTTGTGGGTGTAGCATGAAGCTCAGAAAGTACCATGGATTTAAGATTTAATTGTTTACTTAAATACAAACGGCCTTTGTATCGAAGTTCCTCATGGAGCCAAGAGTACATTGGGGAAGTTGGAGCCTTGGACTACAATTGGTGGATCAACTGTGAACTTTTGGGATCTTGTAGCCATTCCTGGCGAACGACTTGGAGCCAATCTGGTACAATGAATGAAAGAGAAAAAAAGGGATCCTTCGTCTTCATATTTTTGAGAAAGTGCATCTGAAACCACATTGTCTTTGCCTTTCTTATAAATGATCTCATATTCATATCCAAAGAGTTTAGTCACCCATTTTTGTTGTTCTGGGGAGGAAATGCATTGTTCCAGAAAATACTTGAGGCTTTGATGGCATGTCTTAATTTGGAAATGTTGCCCCAATAGATAAGGACACCACAGATCCATGGCATGGAGAATAGCCAACATTTCCTTTTCATAGATGGATTTGCCCAGATTTCTTTTAGATAGTTGCTTGCTGGTAAAGGCCAAAGGTTGACCTTCTTTCATAAGGACAACACCTATTCCTTTCCCCGAGGCATCACATTCCAACACAAAGGTCTTTGTGAAATCGGGAAGGGCGA
>SNQJ01S0013011.1:16728-36503 GCA_010110895.2 Picea sitchensis
TGTTGGCAGCACAATATAATTGTTAATTTTTCATATCAATTAAACGATCTATCTAGCTGCCTAACTAGGGTCATTAATTTTTATCACTCTTCATGAGCAATTTCCGAAATGACAGTTTCAAGTTGTCGCTTTTCTATATCGACTATTTATACTTTGTTTTCATGACTGAAAGCATGAAAACTTGCGACTGTGATTATCTTCCTGTTTTAAATTATCATTAAAGGCAAGTTGTTCATATAGTTTATTAATGGAGTTTTGGTTACTTGCCATGAAGATGTTATTCTCTTTGTTTTGATCCTTTCAATTCCAAGAATGCTTAAGAGATTGATGGTTTTATGAACAAAGGACCCCACGATTTGATTTTTTTTATGGTTTTGGTTTGATTTTTGGCTACGTTTCTTTTACAAAACTTTTGATTTTTCGATTTTTGACTTACCCAAACTTTGTAATCAAAGCCACGATGCATGCACTTATTTTCATTTTAATTCTTTGGTCCTAGCCCATACTGAATGCAAAGGTGGCATACGATTTGCAGATTGCCATCATTTCTAAGGATGGCCTTGGGCTTCGCAAACCTTCTTCGCATGAATTTCAATTAAATGCCCATCCCATCGTATGAGTCTTTACAACATTCATTGTTGGGCTTGGGGTTATGGCTATGTTTTGTTTTCACAAACCCTCCCTATATGCTGTGTTTGTTTGATTACCTTCCCGTCTAGCATGGCTCCTATCATAAGAATCGAACCAAATGGTATTCAAACCCTGTTCTTATACGACGTTGCCAAAGAAGATCTGGAGAGAAGTGGTTGGCTCGTTTTCATTAAAAAATTTCAAGGTTTCAATCTACAAATTGCCCAGGAGTTCTCTTTCTCCTTTGATGGGTGTAGAGCTAAAGTGGGCGATGTACAGCTTGAGATTACAAAGGATTTCCTAAGTAAAGCTACAAGACTCCCTGCAAGTGGTCAACGATGGTTCAAAAATGCGAAAGTGGAAGAAGTTCCCTGGAACCTGCCATTTACATCTCGGAAAATTAAGGGATGCGAAAAAGGTATGCCCATTTCCTCCCTGAAAGCCCGGTGGCACGATTTACTTGCTGTGTTAAAACAGTTTGTTACCTGTGAGGGACGTTTCAGACTAGTTTTTTTGTACCACCTGCGTTTGCTTATGGTTTTTATGGATTTTCCCTTAAACATGCCGTATTACTTACTCAGGAGTATTTATAAAATGGGTAAAATATATAGGAAGCAGTGAGCTGACTCTAGCCTCTTCCATCATGGCCTAATTAAAATCTTACTTGTGCACCAGCTAGAATTGCAGAGTGATAGTTGGGACTCGTTTGTAGCAAGAAATGGTTTCTCTAATCCAGATGTTGATGAGGTCGATAAACGTGTGGTTGAAGAAACCCTAACCTACCCTACAACGCCCCTCTCACCCGTCCAACCATGTGTCTTAGCCTCCTATAGTAAACCCTTGATAGATCCAAAGACTATTGAACAAGTCTGTGACCAGGTTATACATCCTAATGACCGTGTTAACAATTTAAAGAAACCTACAGGGAAAACATCTAAAGGTAGTGTTGATATAAATTTTAAGAACAAGAGGGCTGGTAGATTGATATCGAGGAGTCTTCGTAATAAGTTGAATTCTCATGCAAATGTGATTAGCATGATCGAGGTTAATGAAAGTTCTGACTCTGAAATCGACAAATTCCTCGCAGAGGAATACCCTTTGTCATTCGAGCCATACCATGATCGACCCTATAACTTTGTTGACAATTTACCTCCCTACTTAAAAAACAATCCAGAGTTTCCTGGTGTCAAGTTATGCAATGGATCTACTATCCATATGGAAGGCGCTCCAGTCCACAATCTTGTCTGTTCTGATGCAACCACCACACAGTCAATGTGTGAGGTCTGTCTATCATGGATTGATAGATATTATATTGATGTCCCAATTCTACAGTCACAGGTTAAGGATTTAAAAGACCAGATCAATGTTTTAACAAGCGAAAACCACAGACTTGAATCTATCATCCAAGGTAAAGAAAAACGTATGAAGACTACAGGTCATGTGATATTCAAAAACGTTGAGACTGCAACAGCCATTGTAAATTCCAAGGTTTCATGATACGATTTGATTTCATGGTTAGAGGTATGATGTCCTAAATTAATATCATGTTTGTTTTCATTCTTAAATTAGATTATCTTGTTTGTTAAATAAACTACATTTCATTATTAGATTAGTTTGTTTTATCCATTCCATAAAATGAGATTTCATTTACTAAGATAACTAGCTACAAAATCACAAGATTCTGTAGCCAGTTATGTTAATTCGAATTGTGTGAATTAATGATAGGAAATATATCTGAAATCTTTCTATTTTTCTTTTCTTTCAGGATATTCAGGGATCTATTATTTCAAGATTGATCTGAGGCACTCTTGAGACCTTCCAGTCATATCTATGATGTATTTTGAATGAATAGAAATGAACTTTTCTTAGCTTAAGAGGAGTTAGTATAATCTGGGTGGTTGTATCCCCCTTTTGATTTTGGTAATTAATATTTGATCTCAGAAAAAAAAACAATTATCTTTTCTGAGGCCTTTATAAACCCATTATTTTTGTAACCAAGGCATCCTGGCCTGGGGCTGGTTGTGAACGATTTATACTTGAGTTTGGACTTAACAAATATTTACTTTATGCTTTAGCCATCTATGAATTTTGTTATTGTCTATATTTTGTTTATCTTGATGATTGGGTGACTGCTGATAGTTTTCGTCTTCTCGGTTTATTTTTTTGTCAAGATAATCTTTCCTTAACAGTTCACGATTTAATGCTTCAGTTTTATAAAAAGTAATTGATCACTCAATTCATGTTATGAGGTTTATCTTAAAGAAGTTGATTGATTAAATGCAAGCTGTAACTGTAGGATTTACCTTATGTGTTATTGCTAGCAGTCTATTATATCACTGTAATCATCCTGCATTCTACTATTTATCAATTAAATACACCAGTCGAAGCATAGTTTAGCGTTTGTCCCAACAGTGTGAAGACCCACAACAGATTTCTCTCGTGGATGGACTGATGTATGATCTACTCAAACAGTTGGATGCATACTCTTCAAAGTGATTGGTAGGTTAGTCTGTTCTTCTTTTTATTATTTGCTTGTTTATAATCAAAATCATTATGTGTAGTATAAATTCTTACTTTTTGCATCATTCTATTTAAATAGTAGTTTTACATATGATCTTAGAGGTGTATATAGATTAAATGATATAAAAACAAAACAAAAGCAAATAGTGCATTATGTTTTCTATTTTTATTTCTATCAAAAGAACCATTACACATTCGATTTTTTGATGAGTTCAGATTAAAATTCATTGTCTGTACATTTAGTATATATAAATTAGATAAAATAAATATAGCATATAAATATCATTTAAACTGTATATATATTTAGATGTACATATATACATTAGTGATTAGTGAGTTATTTTGTTTCGTTTATTTATTTTTTTGTTTCCTTTAGGACCTTAGATTGGCCAACGGAGCCTTTAAACCCATCAGAGTGGGTCAATCCAAATGGCTTGGGTTAATTAGACAACCCCGGACCGGATTCACTCTTCCAATTGATGAGTGGTCATTTTCGCTCGTCACCATATTGTTGACACATGGTTTATGGATGATGTAACATACTTGTCTTGGTATATTATTAGAAGCACATATTGATCTTGGTGATGATTATTAGTTGTTGTGTTATGCTTGGTTAATGCACATCTTTGAGAGTTGTCTTAGTGATTGATATTGGTGGGTAGATCTTATTTGGTTGATAAGATTTATGAGACAGTTTATTGTGATAGGTTATTTGGACATGTTGTTATGGCAGGTTATTTGTACAGGTTTTGTACATGGTTGTCACACTTGTTCATAGTATAGGTTTAGGTACAGGTTGGTCCATGGTTGATGCACTTGTTTATGGTACAGGTTGATTAGAGGTTGTTTGGTACATGTTGGTGCATGGTTGATGCACTTGTTTATGGTATAGGTTGATTGTAGGTTGATGTATAGGTTTATGCGTGATTGATGCATGGTTCAGGTTATTGGTACAGGTTGTTTGGTGCAGATTGATTGGTACAGGTTTACAATAGTACATCTCACAGTGATAGTGTGACAGTGGTTCCATCATTCTACTTATACGTCAGGGTGGTTGGAAGGGGCAAGGACATGTGGTTGTATCCACCTTCTAGTTGTAGCTGGAGAACATAAGGGGTTGTAGCCTCCTTCTGGTTGTAGCCAGAGAATAGGGGAGTTGGAGCTTCCCTTGTGTTGTAGCCTGAGAAACTAGGGGATTGGAGCCTCCTTCCAGTTGCAGCTGGAAAACAAAGGAAGTTGGTGCTTCCAATGAATGTAATTCTTATAGACATATAAGAAAAAACATTCCGTGGTTTTCTCTCACTTTGGGTTTCCACATAAAAACATTGGTGTACTATATATGTGTATGATTTCTCATTTGTTCATTGTTTATTTACTCTAAAACTATTGGATGATAATGCTACATTGATATAACACTTGCATCTGTGGTTAAAAATGATTGAATTACTATATCACCGATTCACCCTCCCTCTCAGTAATCCAACAATTGGTATCAAAGAAGGTTCCTTCAGGAAACAATTTAACCACTGGAAGGATATCATGGATTATTCTGAGAATGGAGTACTAATGTTTAATGGTCAGAATGGTTTAAAGTATGAGATGTGGAGCAGAAGGACGAAAGTATTTTTACAAGGATAGGGGCATTATATTTGGCTATCAATTGTGTTAGTGTCAGAAGTCACTCCTGGATTGCTTGTAGGAGAAGAGCCCAATGCCCATCAGTTTTATGTCACGATAGTTTTAATGGATGATCAAATGGGTAGAGACTCGGGGAGATATCACTCAAACTCAGGGACTGGGTCTGGTATGTAAGGAACAAAGGAGGTCTTGATCTAACTTCAGTCAGTGAGTCAATTAAAGGATGAGAAGGTGGAAGACTTGGGAGAAGAGTGAGAAAACTACCTCAGGCAACATGCCTTTTGGCAGTTTGCAGAGGAAACACTCTGAATGCATGATCCTCTTGGTTCAGAGCTTCGAGAAACTGAAAGGGAGACTTGACTGGATCCTCCAATTCCAAGTCGTTCAGCACTAAGAAATTCACAGAGACCGATTAGAACAATACAACTGTTACAGTGATCCAACCTACATCATCATATAACAGTCACAACTCGACTGGATCCTCCAATTCCGAGCTTCTCTAATACAGTGTAAACAAAGACATGAAAGAAACTGACATTCATAAGGCAAGAAGTCTCAAGAGTCCATGCATAACCAGAATACAATGCTTCATTAAATTTTTACAACCGGGAGCCTTGCTCAACCATCAATAATTACAAAATACAAAGACTGAGTCTATATACTTAGAAGAATTCGCCTAACAGAGGCGTGTTCGATCATCCAAAGCTTGGTGTCCCTTCAGCCAAATTCGGACGGATATTCTCCGTCAAACGCCACCTTAACTACGCATGGATCCTGCAAGGGGAGTAGCTGAGCCATTAAATGTCGAGTTGGCTTGTGCAGACCTCTCTGGCTAGTCGAGGACTCGGCATGGCCATCTTTGGAAAAATGGGTACACAGGACCTTCTCGGGCAGACAGCTTACCAGACCCTCCATACCCTATACTTAATGAATGAAAAGAGGTTTCAACCACCCCTTCTCACCTTCATTTACTCCAAGAGAAAACCAGGATTGAGGTCGGATCAGATGGCACCTGGGAATCACGATGATCCTTTCGACGACTGGACTCGACACCCTTGGCCCCTTTCGCACAACTCTTTCTATTTTCCCATGTGACCACGGGCTGTGACCCTGCATTTATTCTCAAAGGCACTTTCGGAGTTTGCAAATAGGAAGGGGCTGATCCTTGCTTGTTGAAATCGTGATGAGAGAAATGCCAAGATGGCTTGAGTTGGCACCACGCGTCCCTCTCAGATTTGACGACACTGAGCTCACTCGGCGATGTTGTGGGCCCGGGTCCTGGACGCTCCTGGCACTTCGCGTTTCGGGGATATGAAGGAGGTGCTCCTTGTGCGTCGGAGTCGCGATGGGTGAAAAGGTGAGGGGCCTCATCGCGCACCACGTGTCCCCTTTAGATGGACGGCTGAGACTGCTTCGTGATACTGCGGGCCCGACTCTTGGTGATTTTGACGATTCGGGGTTTGGGGTTTCGAGATATAGAATGACATAAAACCCTCACCCTTTGAACTCCCGAATGAAGAAAAACCGACGTGACTAGATCTCACGCCACGTGTCCTTTGGAAGGACGACTACTATCCATCACGCTAATCTCAGTGCATCTCTGCTAGCCACAATTTCCCGCCAACCATTGATCTGCTCCTATGGATGGATCCTGACAGTCAACAATATAATCTTGCCCGCTTACTTGCTTGGAAGCCAAAAATGAGATTTTTTCGTGTTGCGCTCGGGCCCTTCTCATGCAACTTGCAGACTTGAATACTATTGTGCCCAAGACAATAAATGTTACTAACATTAGGTTCCACGGGGGATAGAGTCATCCCTGTGATGCTCTAGGGACTCATTTTGTAGCCCCAGTGCCCTGTTGTTGGGTTATGGAGTCTTTTTTTGAAAACGTAAAGACAGAAAGAAAAACAATATTTACAACCGTGAAAGAGCCATGTGCGGCTCAAGTGAAAAATATTTTTAGAAAATGCCCATTCACAGGGCCATTGAAAGCTTCTCAATCTTTCAAATCCCATAACCTGTAGGTATTATTCGAGAATACTTCAGAGACTTTGAAAGGCCCGATCCACAGGGCTTCAAATTTTCCGTGCTTGCCTTTATCTTGTTTAGGAGCATCCCATTTCAATACCAGGTCTCCTATCTGAAACTCTTCCTTCTTGGCCTTCTTATCAAAAACATACTTGATCCTTTGTTGATGGTCCTGAATTCTGTCCATTACCTACTCCCGGGCCTGCTGGACTTCGACTAGCTGATGAATTCTTCTGATCATATCATCAGGTTCCTCTTGATGATCCTGGAGGAATTTTTCTACAGGAATGGCTAGATGAGAAGGAAAAACAACCTCTACTCCATAGACTAATTGGAAAGGAGATACGCCTGCAGATCTCTTCGTGGTCACTCGATCGACCCATAGAGAAAATTTCAATCTTGAATGCCAGGCCTTCTTGTTGTCTTCCAACAGTCTTTTGATGATCCTTATCAGAATTTTGTTGGAAGACTTTGCCAAACCATTTCCCTGGGGATAGTATGGGGTTGAGTGAATTAGTTTGATCCTGAAGTGTTCACAGAACTTGGCTAATGGATCAGCCTTGAAAGAGGCTGCATTATCAGTGACAATCTTACTTGGGCAGCCGAATCTTGTGATGAGTTTTTCTAGGAATCCAATGATTACCTTGTGGGAATCACTCCTGGTGGGGATAGCTTCAATCCACTTGGTGAAGAAATCGATAGCCGTCAGGATCCATTTGTGCTGCCCACTGGAAGCAGGGTGAATTTCTCTAATGAAATCTAGGCCCCATTGCTGGAAAGGTCCTGAAACAACCACATGATTTAATGGCAGAGACTTGAGCTTTTGTTTTCCCGCAAATTTTTGACATTTGGTGCAAGCTTAGACGCTTCTGCAGACGTCAGTGAATATGGCAGGCCAGTAGTATTTAGCCCTGAGAATTTTGTAGGCTGTGGTTTTCCAAAAATGATGCCCTCCACATAGGCTGTTGTGAAATTCAACCATGATATTTTCAGCTTCTTGCGGATCTACACATCTCAAAAGCAACCCCAAGGGGTCTTTCCAATATAGAACTTGATCAATAAGGCAGTATCTGACTGCTTTGAGCTTCATAGCTTTTGCCTTGTTTCTTTGCAGGCCATCTAGAGGTTGCAACTCTTGCAGAAAGTATATGACATCCTTATACCAGGGACATAGAGCTAATGGGGGCTCTCTTTGAGGGTCTATTTCAGACAGCCGACCCTGCTGAATTCCTAAGCATTCGTTGATGAAACTCACCCCCAAAGCTTGGCAATTGGCTTCAGCCAACAACTTGGCTAAACCTTGACCTTTGATCAATTTGGTAGGCTTTATTTCCAGATCAATTTCAAGAATCTTGGCTATCCACTTACTCCTTCTCCCATCTATGTCCATCTGAATAAGAATGTCTTTAACAACAGCTGAGGGGACATAAGATATGATTCTTGACTGCATGACATAGGTTCTAAACTCCTTGAGAGCCTTTACCAGTGCATAGGCCTGCTTCTCCATAGTGTCATACCTGACTTCAGCATCCCTCAATGCTCAGCTGAAATAGGCAATAGGCTACTCTAGCCCAACCTCGCTTGCCTGTAGTAAAATAACAACCACTGTGTCAGGTGAGGCAAAGGAGAAAATAAGGAAATCCTTTGAATAATCGAGACTGATAAGCACGGGGGCTTTAGTCAGGGATTTCTTTATTTTCTCAAAGGAATGTCGCGATTCAAAAGTCCACCTCACTTCATTTCCTTTCCTTAACATGGCCGTTATAAGTTTTACCTCCTCAACAAAGTTAGGCACAAACCTCCTCAGAAAATGAATCTTACCAAGGAAAGATTGGACCTCATTCTTGGACCTCGGGATTGATAAGGCTTGTATTGCCTCAACTTTGCTAGGATCGATCCTGACTCCTTCCGCTAATACTATGTGGCCTAATAACTTTCCCTCCTGCATGGCGAACAAAGACTTCTTGGAATTTAGTGAAATGCCAAAACTCCTGCATTTCAGGAAAACCTTCCTGAGCCGACAACAATGTTCTTTATCAGATTTTGAAAATACTGTGATGTCATCCAGATAGACGACCAACAATTTATCCTTTTCCCCAATGAAAGCTATGTCCATGGCACGTTGAAACGTTGCCCCTGCATTCATCAATCCAAAAGGCATCTTGGCGTACATGAATGTGCGCCATGGAGTGGTAAATTTCGTCTTTTCCCTGTCCTCAGGAAGAACAGAGACTTGATTGTAGCCAGAGAAACCATCAATCATGGACATCCTGGATGCTCCTATTACCCTCTGCATATATGTTCCTTTTTTGGTAAGGGGTAGTTGTCCTTTTGTGAGCTCCTGTTCAGGTTTCTGAAGTCAACACAGAGTCTGATTTCCCCATTCTTTTTCCTTACTGGTACCAAGTTGGCCACCCACTCTGAATATCTCAGTGGTACAATGATCTGAGCTTGAAGCAACTTCTTCACTTCCCTCTCCATGATAGGCAGCAGCATAGGATTGATCTGTCTCAACTTTTGCCTAAATGGATTTGCCTCCCCTTTCAACGGGATTTTATTCTCAATGACAGAAGTGTCATATGTTTTGAGGTCTTCGTAGGTCCAGGCGAAAACATCAGCAAATTCCCTTAAAATTCCAATGTATTTAGACCTCTGCTCCTCTGCCAGACTTCTTGACAATTTGACAAACTTGGGCTCACTCTTGGTACCAATATTGCACTGAATAGTACCAACATCATCTTCTGAGATCTCCCCTTTTAATGCCACGTCAGTTCTATCAAAAATCCTTTCCAAAGGAACTAGTCCCCTTGGAATATGATTGCTGGGTAGCTGCACAATATTACGCTCTACAATCCTATTCAGAAAATTACCCCCATCAAGCTTTTCTTCAGAGACGGAGTCTTGGTCGATATGCATCTCTGAAAATTCTTCAACAATCTCCAAGAATTTCTTGATCTCAAGATCATCCTCGAATACCTTCCAATGTTTGACGTTGTCAGGTATGGAGGGCCTATATTTTACTTTCACATCATATCTGAATTTGGGCGGCAAGGGCACTTTGAAATTGCTTGCTGATGTGGCCAAGGAATCTGCCACTGTATTCTTCTCTCTTGGGATGAAAGAAATGTTAAATGTTGAGAAGAAACTGTCAATTAAGTCCCATACTTCATTTCTGTAGCTTCTAAGTCAAGGATGCTTATCCTGATAAGTGTTTCTAATCTGTTGGACCACTGACTCTGCATCTCCGAACACTGCTACTTCCTAAATTCCCATTTCCCTCGCGGCTCTTAGTCCTAGGATCAGAGCTTCATACTCTTCCACATTGTTGGTAGCTTCAAATTCTAGTTTGTATGACAAAGATATGGTTTCATGAGCAGGGGACAAAAAAAACACACCAGCTTCAGCGCCTTACCTGGAATAGGCCCCATCGAAGAACATTTTCCAGACGGGGGTGATGGAGGGAGGAAACTCATGGGAAGTGGTGGGCTACTTTCTGAGTTTAAGAGGATGCTCGGGAGCATGGGTGAGTTGTAGTACACTGGAACCTAAATCAGTGTCCAAGGAAAAAATGGGATGGTTGGTAGGGTTGGAGTCATCACTGATTATATAGGCTAGTTGGGCTTCCCTGTATAGCCTCCTATGCTCTCCTCCAAACACTGGGATAGTAGCATATGTGAGGTCCATCTGCAAAGTTCCCCCCAACCATTTTATCCAAGATCTTGATAAAATCATACCGAACTTGGGGGGGACATCAACCACTACAATATCCATGACCACACTTTTCATGGGCAACTGAAACAAGGTTACGACCAGGTCTTTGATAACTCCTAGACATTGAACTTTTCTGGAGTCAAAGGAATAGAGGTCATGATAGGCCCGGGTGACTTCTAGCCCTAACTCTTCCATGATAGTTTTGGGCATGAGGTTGTGAGAATCCCCCGAATCCATCAAGCAGTTGTGCAGTACCTTGTCATGTATGTTCAGGGAAGTGTAGAAGGGAGGGGATGAGTCATTCCTATCTTCTACCATAGAACCTAAAATAATTGCAGGATTTTCATCTTGCAAATTGATGGAGTCTGTAGGAAGGCATGAGACCTCAGACTATAAAATCTCAGAGAATCGTTTCTTGAACCCTTCATGTTTAATCAATTCGGTCAGGGGCACAGGGATTCTGGTCTTTTGAATTTCATGCTCGAAATTAAAACAAGATGTAAGCTTCGGGATTTCTCTTATTTCGGGAACATGATTCTGGACTATGGGAGAGAGGGGTCGGGGCTTCTTACCTCTGTGACTATCCGCTACTTCATTAGCAGGTCTCTCTGTTGTAGTGAACTACTCAGGAACACCAGGTGCTACTGTCTTTTTCTTAGACCTCAGATCATATCTGCCTTGGCCGCCACTAGCCTTGTCTCCCTTACTTAGTTCATTTAGCTGACTGTCCATGAGAGAATCCTTATATGCTGATTGAGTGAGATGAGGAAAATGAGGTGTGTCCCCGAAGCAATGGATTTCAGGATCAAGCTCATCTGTTTCCCCTTCTTCCCCCTCGGCCACAAAATTGTTTTGAAAAGGAGCCTGAATTTTCTGGTCCTCTCTGTCTCTTCCCCTCTCTCTTTGCACAGTCGGGGAAGTAATGTTGTTTGGCCTCCTGAAACCTCCTTTGTTTTAAGAATTTTGAGGGCCCTTTGTATGCTTGCCTCCCCTCCACCTTCATTCTCTCCATCTCTACAGACAGAGACTTTACCATCTTGGTTAGTTCATCCACTTGAGGGTGGGGCACCGATGGGCCAAAAGTTGAGGTTTCCTCTCTTCCCTTTCTTATGTCCACGTCGGCCTTGTTCCTTAGTCTATCAGCTGCTAACACATTAGATTCCACTTCTATGTCTGCATCTTTCATTTGAGCTAAGGAGGTGGCTCTTCTTTCTCTCAATAAAAGGCAGAAATCGGGGCCAAACGCACTAGCATAAGAAATCTCGGCCGAGGCTTCTGAGGGTTTTATTTCAGCAGGAATTTTATTATACATATTATTGAATCTTTTGGAGAAGTCAGAGACAGACTCTCCTTACATCTTCTTCAAAGACCCTAACTTTGTCATGTAATACATGAAATCCTTCCTATCTCCCCACTGCCTCAGGAAAGCACTATCCAGGGCTTCGATGCCAACAATAGATCCGGGGGCCAATCCTCTAAACCACTTCCTCACCTCACCATCCAGGCTCTGGACAAAGACTCTCATATAGACATCTTCATTTTCAATGTTCAGGTTGTTTGCATAACTGTAGAAAGCAGCTAGGTGCTCTTCCACAGTTATGTCTCCTTCCCCAGTGAACTTGGGCATATACTTCAAGTAATCTCCAGCAGGGAGAGGATTCATAGGATGGGGTAGGATTAATGGAGCATATCTGGCAACGACTATAGTGTCCATTCTATTTAGAGGGGGATTGGCACCAACCATAGGAATATTAGGTGGAGGAGAACTTGGAGGAGAAGCAGTTCGCGCAGGGGCTACTGGGAATGAGTCACGAATTGGAATGGGAAACAATAGGGGATTTAAGGAGAAGGCTAACGGGTTCAAGTCAGTAGATGCTCCTCTTTGTGTAGGAGTGGTAACAGTAACAAGAGGAGGAGTGGGGAAATCTTCTGCAGTCCTAGGTCTATGCCAAAATACAGCTTCAAGGGAGAGGGGAGTGACAAGGGTTTCTCCCTCCAATCCCAAACCAGGAGGGGAAAACTCAGCAGGAACACTCCCGAAATTTAGGAAATGAGAAACCTCCGTAGGAGGTCTATTAAGAAATTGAGGAGGAGAAAATGGAGTTCCTACAGAAGGAGATGGCGGATTACCTGGTTTGGCGGTGGGAGCTTCTTCTTCATAGGCCTTTCCCTTTCTAAGAACCACCTATGGATTAGTTTCAGGTGTAGCTAGAGGCAGTTGTGGATGAGACCACGTGTGTCTGCCTCTGAAAGCCACAATTAACACGGCAGGTTCGCCACAGTGGAGTCGTCACAATGGAGTTGTCACAATGGAGTCACCAGGTGCACAGTAGCAATATTTAAAGGCTCTGATACCCGATGCACCTTTAGAATAAGAGGCTCAATGTCGTTCAATCCCGGGGAAAATCTTCAACTTTGTCCCCGACAACGACGCCGAAAATGTTAGTGTCAGAAGTCACTCCTGGATTGATTGCAGGAGCAGAGCCCAATGCCCATTAGTTTTATGTCATGATAGTTTTAATGGATGATCAAATGGGTAGAGACTCGGGGAGATATCACTCAAACTCAGGGACTAGGTCTGGTATGTAAGGAACAAAGGAGGTCTTGATCTAACTTCAGTCAGTGATTCGATTAAAGGATGAGCAGGTGGAAGACTTGGGAGAAGAGTGAGAAAACTACCTCGCAACAGGCCTTTCGGCAGTTTGTAGAGGAAAAACTCTGACTGCAAGATCCTCTTGGTTCAGGGCTTCGAGAAACTGAAAGGGAGACTTGAATGGATCCTCCAATTCCAAGTCGTTCATCTCTAAGAAATTCACAGAGACCGATTAGAACAATACAACTATTACAGTGATCCAACCTACATCATCCTATAACAGTCACAACTCGATTGGATCCTCCAATTCCAAGCTGCTCTAATACAGTGTAAACAAAGACATGAAAGAAACTGACATTCATAAGGCAAGAAGTCTCAAGAGTCCATGCATAACCAGAATACAGTGCTTCATTAAAGTTTTACAACCGGAAGCCTTGCTCAACCATCGATAATTACAAAATACAAAGACTGAGTCTATATACTTAGAAGAATTTGCCTAACAGAGTCGTGTTCGATCATCCAAAGCTTGGTGTCCCTTCAACCAAATTCGGACGGATATTCTCCATCAGATGCCACCTTAACTGCGCATGGCTCCTGTAAGGGAAGTAGTTGAGCCATTAAATGATGAGTTGGCATGTGCAGACCTCTCTGGCTAGTCGAGGACTCGGCATGGCCTTCTTTGGAAAAATGGGTACACAGGACCTTCTTGGGCAGACAACTTACCAGACCCTCCAAACCCTACACTTAACGAATGAAGAGAGGTTTCAACCACCCCTTCTCACCTTCATTTACTCCAAGCGAAAACTAGGATTGAGGTCGGATCAGATGGCACCTGGGAATCGCGATGATCCTTTCGGTGACTGGACTCGACACCCTTGGCCCCTTTCACACATCTCTTTCTATTTTCCCATGTGACCACGGGCTGTGACCCTGCGTTTATTCTCAAAGGCGCTTTCGGCGTTCGCGAATAGGAAGGGGCTGATCCTTGCTTGTTAAAATCGCAATGAGCGAAACGCCGAGATGGCTTGAGTTGGCGCCATGTGTCCCTCTTAGATCTGACTGTACTGAGCTCACTCGGAGATGTTGTGGGCCCTGGTCTTGGACACTCCTGGCACTTCGCGTTTCAGGGATACGAAGAAGCTGCTCCTTGTGCGTCAGAGTCGCGATGGGCGAAAAGGTGCGGGGCGTCATCACGCACCACGTGTCCCCTTTGGATGGATGACTGAGACTGCTTCGTGATACTGCGGGCCCGACTCTTGGTGCTTTCGGAGCTTCGGGGTTTCGAGATATAGAATGACATAAAACCCTCACCCTTTGAACTCCCGAATGCCGAAAAACCAATGTGACTAGATCTCACGCCACGTGTCCTTTGGAAGGACGACTGCTATCCATCACGCAAATCTCAGCGCAGCTCTGCTAGCCGCAATTTCCCGCCAACCGTTGATCTGCTCCTATGGATGGATCCTGACCGTCGACAATATAATCTTTCCCGCTTACTTGCTTGGAAGCCAAAAATGAGATTTTTCCGTGTTGCGCTCAGGCGCTTCTCATGCAACTTGCAGACTTGAATACTCTTGTGCCCAGGACAATAAATGTTACTAACAAATTGTTACAGGATATGATAGTTCAAAAAGGGAAAAGTCTACAGCCAAGAAGGAATTGAAGAAGAATAACAAAATAGCAATGGATTTCATATGGGAAGGATTACCTAATCCGATAAGATAAAAGGTTGGTAAATGTTCATCAGCCAAAGAACTTTGGGATAAGTTACATGGAATATATTCTTCACCTATTGCAGATTCGAAAATGCCAAAGAAGATGTAGATATAGATCAAGAAGAAGTGTTCACTATGTCAAATAGATTCAAAAGATGAAGAGTACATAATCACTGGAGTTATGTTGTTTTTCTTTAATTTTGAAAAACGCGAGCATCTTGAAATATAATGCCATGAAGGAAATGAGACAAAAAAAATAATTTAAAAGGAAGACAATTATAAAGAAGAATTGATTAGTGCTTTAGATGAACTAAGATAAGAAAAAATGTCACTCAATAAAGAATTTATGAAACAAAAGGAAAGTGTTAACATTTTTTAAGAAGCCCAACAGGTCATCAATAACTTAAGAACTTAGCTAGAAGAAGCCAGAAAGATCGAAGAAAATGTTGAATATCAAAATCAGTATTTGGAAGCCAACATAGCAGCACAGAAGGAAGAAACATAAATGAGAGAGAAGATATTGACATATCATCTTAAGGAAAGAACTAATGATCTAAACTAGCTTGAGGCAGAGTTTGGTCAAGAAGAGAAAGGACTCGAAGAAGAAATAATCACATTAAAAATTCAGCTTGAAGAAGAGAAAAGAACAGAAGAAGTCATGAAGTCTCTGATAATGAAGAAAGAAGAAGAGGTTGATAATCTTGAAGAAGAAGTTGTCACATTGAGAAGTAAAATTGACAATCTCAATAAGAACATTGAAGAGACAAAAACATCCACATCAGTTATAGAGAATGAAGAGAAGCACTCTAGGTTGCTAGAAAAGAAGAATGAAGAAAATAGAAAGAGTTATGCAGAAGTACTCAAAGGAATGAATCACGGTCAACTAGAATCTAAGAAAAATATTGAAGATACATTTTCAAGAAGACCATCCATGTTCAAGCCACAAAGAAGCTTCAATCATGATCATGATCAGTCAAGGAAAAAAATCCTTTTATGGTCATTTTTTTTATTGTACTAATTTTGGACATAAGGTTGCAGATTGCAGGGATTGTAAAAGAAATGTTCAAGCCATAAATTCTTATGTGATGCCAACCCCCCTTATCCTTGGGCTGCGCGACCTCCCAGTCAAGGATCTTCAATTATCAGAGCTGAATTAGCTCTTTGAAACCTTAATGGTCTCGCTTGTAAATAACCACATGTATCTTCAGTATTTCAGTGAAAGTTCTATGACACTCGTGATCTCTCCCTTTGCAATACCTAGAGATTAGTGTTCAAGTGATAGCTCCTCCTCCTTTATCTCCTTCCCACATATGACTCGGGTTATGTCCACACACAATTGCTGGTGCGGTCGAAAGTGGTTTGGGATCAATCCACTTTTCTCCCCGCAATTCACCACCAAACGCCACAGGTCCAATTTACAATACCACGGTTTCTATTGTGGCCCACTCTCAAGTTTTTAAATTCCAATCACTTTCCATCCCCGCAATCCTTCATAACCGTCGATCTCACAATCTCGACAGTGCCTCTGAATGGATGGCTCATATCTGTCCTTTCCAAATCTACAGATCATATTTAACCCTTCTAAATCAATGGTTGTGATTTATTTCGTGGTTCGGACTTCAGGAGTTTCAACTTTCAACCTTTTCTTTCCTCTGAAATGCACAGATTCTTATTGCGTGTCCTCCTGAATCGGACGACTATAATTTTCTTCAGACTATCCAACGGTCGATGTTTATTTCAGCCCTCCGACTCTTCGGACTTCGGGAGTTTCAAGTCTCAATTTGAGAATCTCTAAGAGATTTCTCTGTAGTTCATAATCTATCACCACGTATCCTTCTGTATTAGATGGTTCATATCTCCTTCGATTCTTTGGCGATCTCTCCTCCTATGTATACAAAGAGTTTAAAGTTATTTCACTTTTCCTAAATCCAACGGTCTGAAATAATTCGGCTCCTCCTGGATAGATCTTCACCCTTCACCTTGCCCAACCTTCGCAAATTATTCTTCTGAAAGATTTCTTCAACACTTAGTCGATTTCTGGTCCTTTGCACTCCTTGCAACTGACCTCTACACTTTCTTTCTAGAAAAGCCCAAGTTATTTCTCCAAATCAATGACTTCACCTACGCACTCCTTGCGCTTAATATGCACACTCTACATACAAAAGTTCCATGCTATCTCTTCTGAGCTTCGAGTTGAACAAGAATCTCTCGCACGCACTCCTTGCGTTAAATATGCACTCCTTGCATAACTTATAGAAGAGAAACAATTGAAACTTATTCAATTATTCATAAATTCATCCATTCACCATGAACATCATACATCCAAAAAAATCATAACAACAATAAACTTGTAAACAATATCAACATCGTACAATTGGATCAACTTCCTTTGTTCTATTCATTCCAGAAAAAACATGATTACATCTCTATCTCTTACAGACATCACAATTAGAAAACTTATTTAAGGATCTAGAGCTTCCTCGCTCTTCTTCCTTCTATTTAAGTTCTATCACCTTCTACTCTAGTGGTTACCTACTCAACTTAATTAAATACAACCTAATGACTAATCAGGGAAAATATCCTACACTTGTAATATTTTACAGTTGTGTAAGGATTTACAATCGCTCCGTCATTTCAAACGGTGGCCCGACTTTAAATACAACTAATTTAATTAACGAGAAATTCAAAAAATCTCCACACCGCTACCAAGATGATTAAGAGTCGGTTTGGTTCTTTCAATGCATGAAGTCTCGAGTTCACTTCCACCTCCTCTTTTCTTGATTTGATAGCGATGCTCCTGCATCACTATGTGGCCTCACATAGGATTGAATGTTACAAATGTCATAACTATGGATACATAGCTAGTGATTGTAGAAGCATGATCAATACTTCCATGAAAGAGAACACTAATATAAGATATAATAAAGTATGGATAAGAAAACACGAAGAACATGTGAACAAAAACCAGGTCCCAGAGATCGCAAGATTGACAATAAAATGAGATGAATAAAATTCTATAGATAAAAAGAAAGATATCAGATACAGAAAGGTTTGGAAAATAACTGAAAGAAAAGAAGCACATGTAAATAAGGAACAGGTTCAAGAGATTATACTTTCATGCATTGTAGTGAAAGATGAATGCACAGACAAAAAAAAAGAAGTCAGAGCTAAGAAAGATGATGAATCTACTAATGAAGATGATGATGAGTACACATCAAGGCGAGAATTGTTCTAAGCCATCTGGCTTAGAGACTCCCAGGTAACATGAATATTAGAAAGGGGGAGTTTATGCGATAGCTGTGACAAACCAAAGAAACATCCTTCAATCATCTTGTAGAGTTTGAGTAAACAGATCTAGAGTAGTCAGTTAACAAAAGTACAATTTGATGGATTAATCAGTTGTAGTAGTGAAGACTTCATGATAGTATAGTAATAAAGGGGTCAACATTATGGATAGTTGTGCGGCAGAGTCTTGGAAAGTATGGACAGAGATGGATTTGTAATAACACTTAGCATGTTTGGAAAGATATATGATAGTGGACGAGAGCTTCGATTCATAGATTGGTTCATAGAGTGGTTCAGAGATAAAGGAACATTATCATAATGGATTATAATTACAGAGGAATATTTGAATGCTTATTCTTGAATGATTTTCATATATGTCAGTTGATTACACAAGGAAGAAACAATGGACAATAACTCCAAAAGGCAACAAGTATGGGAATACTTATATTTTTTCTAAACAACATCTTGCAGAGAAGTCAAGAGAGAGAAACATAACCAAAAAGATAGGTAGAAATATCATCCAAATAAGTTGTCAGACAAAGAGGTAAGAATAGAGGTATGATTCCATGAGAAGAGATTCATCAAATGAAGGATAGAGAGTTGGATGCTTGGAGAAATAAAATAGAGGCATGTTTCCAGAGGGAGTGATTGTCATAAGGGAAGAATGAGTGATATGACTTTAGTGTTGCATCAATGTGATACCCTTTGTCAAAGGGGGGGATATTATTCGTATGAAGGGAGAGAGAGTAATCAGAGGCTTATAAACACAAAGAAAAATCAAATGCATGTAGATAGGGGGAGTATCTGTAAGGAGAGTTCAGTTAGGGGGAGAAGCCCCAAAGGGAGATACCCTTTGCCATTGATTTCAAAAGGGGAGAGATAGAAACATTGATGAGGAATATAAGCATGAATGTTATCATGACTAAGTGTTGCCATCAATGCTGGTGTTACCATCAATGCCAAATGGGGAGATTGTCAGACAATTGGATTAGGTTGATGGAAAGTTGATATGGATTATTTGTTTTCATTGATGTCAACCATTGGAGAATGATATTGTAGATTGATGTCAACCCTTGGAGAAAGTCCGGTAGCACAAAGGTTTGGGTAATGGACCCAATTTTGTTTGATGTATAATGGTATGAGTTTTAATACATTTGAAGGTAATACTATTCTATATGGATATTACATGTCAGTCCATTTCTGATGGTATGTGGAATGTCACATAACTCCTCACGGTTAGAGATATATCACCATGTGACGTTGGAGAACCCGAGTTTTGATAATGGACCCAAGTTAGTTTGATGGATAATGATATTATTTTTGATATATTTTCAGGAAATACTATTCTATATGGATATTACATGTCATGTCATTTCTAGTGCTATGTGGAACGTCACATAACTCCTCATGGTTAGAGAGTCATGGCCATGTGAAGTTGGAGAACCCTCATGAGTCATCTAGAAGCCCCAAAAGGTCAAAGTAGTCAAAGTGGTTGCAAAGAAGAAATTTTTTAAATAATAAAGTGAAGTGATGAGTGTACTATAATTCAAAGTGGATACAAAATAAATTATTAAAATAGTAAAGTTAATGGAGAAATTACCAAGTGGATAAGTGGTTAGAAGTGGGTTAGCCCTAAAATAAGGAAAGTGGGT
>SNQJ01S0013011.1:39130-49540 GCA_010110895.2 Picea sitchensis
ATATGTATGTATGTATATATAATTTTGTTAAAAATTATAGCTATGCTTAGATATTTGTACAAGAACAAGATAAATAACATAGATGACAAGAGGCTCCCCAAAATTGTTTTAGACTCTAGGTAAAATCATCAAATGTTCAAGTGGGGATGACATAATGATGCCAAGTCTTGGTTAAATAATTGAGGAATTAAAAAAGAAGTTATTGTGCAAAATACCAATGATATTAAAAATATTGTTCAATCTAAATTTAAGAAGAATATATGGTGTGATAAAGAATTACAAGATAAAAGAAAATTAAGATAGTATAAGGAGTTGGTTAACTAGATAATGTTGAGGATGAAAAGTATCTCTTTGTTTTGAATACCATTAAAAAGAGAATCAATATTGCTAAATAAAAACTAATTCTCATGAGTTGCATAGTGAGATTGGGTGTTGGACAATCCCCAAAACACCATTGCATGAAAGAATCTGAGGGATGAAGATGAAAAACACTTTTAACCTTCTAAGTCATCAACACCATAGTGATTTTGGAACGCTTCTCCTAATGCTTTTTGAGCATCTAAATAACATTATAAATAAATCCAATAATCTCTTACCTTTCTTAAGATCTGAAAGACCAATTTTAATCTCAATAGATATTAATGATCATCATCGTGTGTATATATATATTCCACATTAAATATGAAAATTATGTGTTATAATTTTTTAATTTTCTCAATCAAAATAATTATATGTTTTATTAGTAAAAATTGAATTTTACATGCTTTAAAAAAAATATTAGTTTAAGCTCCTTAATTGTTACATATACACTTTATAATATAACATTAGTGTTTCTTTTATTTTCTTAATTTTAAATTTTATAATAATTTATAATAATTTATAAAAATAATATAACATTATTATAGATTATTCTTTAAATATTTATTTTTTTGACAAATGAAATCATTATACATAATAAATATCATATTAAAAAAAACTATTATTAATAAAAAGAAAATCAATTTATTCATGTTTACATAAAATTTTTCTTAAATAAAATTTATAATTTTTAAGTTTATTTAATTTTTTACCTTTTGTCTACATATACCATAATATGCCATATTGATTAATTTCATTGTATATCAAAATAAATCTATATTATTAAATGAAGATCATGACATCACGATAATGATCGCTATTAATAAAATTGATATGTTGAAACAGCTTCGACCATACAACAATTTATAATGATAGAGACGATATTTGATATTAACACCATATTAACAAGGGCAGCGAGGCTGCGCGTACTGCCTCCCATACCCTAAATTAATTAATGTATTGATTAAAATTAATTAATGTATTGATTAGTAGTATTATTTGTGAAACAATGGAATTCGCCATAAACTTATATATTTATTATTAAATGTATTATTAGCATGGTAGTAGTTATCCTACACCGACAATGGATTAAATCTTATACGGAGGCCTTGATTTGACATGGGCTTACATAACATGGGCTTACATAACATTTGGTGCTCCACATCAATTAAAGATTATATGCAGAACAATAAATTCTAAGCAGAGTTCGAGTGAAAGGACGTGGCTGGTACCACGATCGATTCTTTGTAACGACCAATTCCGAGAGCAACTGAACCGCCTCCCGCTTTGACTCTTTACCGAGACTGACATACACGTGACAAGAGGTGACTTGGAATGTACGTCGGTATTTAATTTGAATCGGAGAGCGAGAGTACCGCCTCCTATAGCCCAAATATGAATTAAATTTTAACCCAAATATGAATTAAATCTACCCAGTCTGTCATTGTAACTGAGTTAATTCTGACCTCGAAATACATGAAGGCTGCAATAACACTATAAAGTTATCAGCCAATGAAATGCAAGAAAATTCAGTTTTTTTACATATTAAAAAATAAAAATTTTAGTTTCTTATGTTATACATTAAGTTTTTTACAAAAATTTTGAAGTCAACCAAAATTAATAGAATAGTCAAAGCGAACTCATCGCTATGTATACTGCCTGGGAGGCAGTACAATAACATGAAAGTTTAGATATAAACATCCAAAATCTTACCATGTACAAATAACTAAATTGATATATATGATCTTATTTTTAATATTAAAAATGTTATATACAAATTTATTTCCATCATAAAAAATTTGTATTATACACAAAATTATTTCCATAATAAAAAAAAGGTAATACCACTCTAAATGTTAGATTCTTAATTTTCTGGTTACTTAAATATCATTTAAAGGTTAAAACAATAATATAAAGTTGAAAATATAAGTGAAATTTTTTAGTTAAAGGTTATATTCATAGATTTTAATTTATTAAACTATTTTATCAAAAAGTAAAAATTAAGTTTTTTTTCAATGCTTAAAAAATGTTTTATGAAATTATATATATTTTATATATTTAAAATTATAAATATTGAAAAAAATTGTTCACGCTAATATTGAAAAAAATCGTTTACGCTAATTTTAAAAATTTAAGCTTGAATATTTTAAATTAATATATTTTAAATGTTTAAAAATATAATTTTAAAAATTTAAACTGGTTTAAACTTGAATATTTTAAATTAATATACTTTAAATGTTTAAAAATATAGTTGAAAATGTAAGTATTGATTTAACTCTAATTTTTAGAACTTAAGATTAAACATCTAAAAAGAAAACTAACCACATCTACTAACGAGTGAAGATATTAGATCTACATAATACATACTCCACGGTACTCTCTGCTGCCGCAAGTTATAATCTATGCAACAAAGTTTGTAGTGAGTTATAATCTTGGGTTTTCTCTATGGTGATTGAATCGAGTCTATAGCAAGTGATTATCTTTTCAAGAAACTAATCTAAATTACGTCCATAAGTTTTTTTTCTTATTTATTTTCTCTCCATAATCTTTTCATTAGGAGTACTTTATAGTATATTCCAAAACCTTAACTTGTGAAGAGGAGGTTCAAAAGGGTCATTCTAGAGAGGTTTTATGAATATACAGAACATAGTTAGAGGCCATGCTTCATAACAAATTTAGGTTTTTAGAATATAAGATAGAGAATAGAATATTAGGTTTTGAGATTCCACTGCAAAAAAAAATGGCTTGGTTAGATTACAAATTTAGGAGAGGTATAAGAACATCACAACTTCAAAGGATTAAAGAGATAAAATAAAAATTAACTGACAATTTGGCCCTAAGTAGTCTTGAAAACAAATTGGATATCAAACCCACTAAAGAGGAAATGAATAGGTGTTAAGTACCAGATCTATTATAATAGCAGAAAAGAAAAATATTGTAGAGATAACAACGAAATAGCAACAGGAAACATAAATACTCGAGAGAATAACAACGGAACAACAAATTATATGGAACCACAACACCAAATTAATACCTTTTATTGATATGAAATAATGTTCACTTGTCTCTTCGAAGGGGCAACCTCCAATTCTCATGACAAAGAATTTTCATGCCATCAACTCCTATTTATACTAATTCTATATACCAAAAGAACAATCTAGAGAAAGATCTTTCTAGAAATGGAAGCTTCTATTAGGTCTTCTTACATTTGACTTATTCTTTTTTATTACTAGGCTTTATTAATATCAACCTTTATTACATGGAAAATATATTATTCTACCTACATGAGGGGTTAGGGAGGTTAGGTCCCTAACATGCCATCCCTCTTAAAAACAACCTTGTCCTCAAGGCTTGAGCTGAGGAAATTGATGCAGAATGGTAGTTAACTCCGAGATGGCATCTTTTGGTTGTGTGTCCTTCCACTGAACTAAAACTTCCTTGAGAGAGCACTAGCGGAAACGACACTCAAGTTAGTCCAAGACTTCCTATGGCTGCAACTAAATAAAACCTTCTTCATCCAACTTAGGTAGACTACTCTATGGAACCTAGTTCCTAGCACTTTATTTAAGAAGTAAATATGAAAAACAGGGTGGAGCTTAGAGTGATTGGGCAACTTTAACTAGTAGGTGATCAAGATGAATATCGGTGGCCACCTGTTGGTAGCCATATTAATTCCTATCATTTTCCTTACAAGCTGCCTACACAAGGGTTTTGAACCCTCAATACTCGTCGCAACTTTTTAAAAACGACACCATTATCTTTCGCTTTTGCATACCTTCTTTTCGTTTTCGTTTTCATGACTGCAAGCGTGAAAACCCACAGTTAGAATTCATGTTGATTACATCAAAGGATTAATGATCATTTGGTTTATCATGAACCTACTTGAACCTGGTTACCACTCCTTGGTCTCAAAAACACCTTGATTTCATATGTATCAAACCACGACTCACTTTGCATTTGACTATTGTTAATATGGTTTCGATTTTTAAATTTGTTGATGCAATGGTTTATTCGACATATTGGTGTTTCTTTTAAATCATGCAAATGCCATTGTTTATTTAACATTCGGATCGATTTTTGGATATGTATATCATGGTTTTCAATGGTTATGATTTTTATGTACCGAGGTGTCATTCTGATCCGAAATTGGATCCAGAAGCCTGAAAGGGCTTGAAAAATGCTCAAAAATGAAAGTGTTCGAAATGCGATGAAACCTGTGCCATTGCGTCCGTCTCGTCTTCTTGATTCCGACAGTATATTTACTTTGTCAAACGGGCTCCGTATGGAGAAGATATCGCGTTCTGTCCGAAAAGCCAAACAGGTAAAAAAAAAGGGATGACTGTACAGTCCGTACAGTCCACGTGTCATGCTGACTGTGCAGACCATACGGTCTGTACAACTGATGTGGCAATCCTAGAAGGCAACACATGGCAGCTCCAGAAGGCGACATGTGTCAGGTAGATTTGGACATACGGGAAGACAGCTGGACCAATCCGGAGGTGACACGTGTCACCACTGTAAGGGTGCCATGTGGCACGGCTGACGTCAGCAGCTGACGTGGCAGCCTGACAGAGCAGTATGGCAGGTATGACGTGATGAGGTGATGTGGCTTGACCGTACATGCTGACGTGGCAAAGGTGATGTGGCAGTTTCATATTGGCAGATTTGGGTGAATCGTTTGTTGACATGTGGCAGTTATTGGGAAAATGGTAAGGTGCCACGTGGCCCAGTCATGGGCTACCACATGGCAGCCCATGATTGGTTGGTTGTTATATGTAAAATGTAATGGAGTCCATGGGGTTCGACCCCCGGACCTCCCCTCCACCTTACGCCTTCACAAAGACCGTCCGACCAACGGACCATGGGTTGTTACTTAACATGTATATGCGTTGGCTTATATTTAAAATCAAAGTTTGTAACCGTTGGCGGGGGGTCGGGCCGGGGCTTAGCCCCGGCCCGTGGTCATTTGTTTTCACATATGTCCATACCATATATGCTATACACCAAACGGTTGGCTCGGGGTTTAAACCATAGCCTGTGACCTTTGTATATACCATGTGACCTTTGTATATGCACGCGAGATTTGTGTAAAGTGGTTTGCACAGTTTCAAAACTGACCCGCCATGTGTCATTACTTTGTTTGGTATTAAAACAGAGCCCTTTTTATTATAGCGCGAGGTCCTATGACCCATATGCCCAGGTGCCTAGGCGGTTAGGGGCTGGCGCGCCCTTAACCATCCTATGGTTTGCACCATTGGCATGGTTGCACCCGATGCTGGGTTTTCACGCTTTATATTGCGTGTGTGCCAGGTTCATGAAACAGGGGGCGCGTTTTGTAGATGCAGACACAACAAGCTTGAAGGGAAAGACTTCCAGGAGGCTTAACTTCTTCATTTTTCGACCAATTGAGGTGCCGAAAGAGCCCAGATAGGGGTTTTTGGACGCTCTGAAGCCATAGGAGCAGTCAGAGAAGAGTTATACTGAAGGAAAACTAAGCCAAAGCCATTTTGATGTAGACAAGCTTTTGAGGAGGAGACGTTGTCGGACCATTTCTGGGAGCTCCGGACGTTCATTTTGCGTGCCATTTTCTTTGCAGGGTTCTAGAGATCTGGATGAACATGAAAAGATCAGTCTTGTAGCCATTTGGCATTTCAGTGATGTATTTTTGGGATCTTGAACAAAAATAAAGAATCCTCCCCACAGAGACAAAGGCCCGGAGACGTAGGCAAAGTTGTGCCGAACTCCGTTATCAATCTGCGTGTTATGGTTTGCTGTCCATTATTTCATTTCAGATCTGCATATGTGTATATGGCTGTTATACTTCCTCTTCTTTCCTCATTCTTTCACTAAGTTTCTCAAATGGTTAATTAACGCATGCAAAATTAAAACTCAACCATAGTCATTAAAAGATCCTACGGATCACATTCCAAATTACAGCCAGATATGATTTGTTTGCATGGCCTCGAACTAATCCACCACCCTCGCATGCATAACCATTAATGCTCTGTCTTGCATTTTGGGTCGCCTTTGCTTTGTGTTCGGGAAGCTTCGGGAAAATGGTTTTGTGTCTACCCTGTCAAACCCTATCGTCGATTACCCTGTTGATTTTATGCTATTAGCTATGGCTCCTGTAGTGCAAATCGAGTGTCCAAACTTTGTTGTTATTTGATAATGCCTGAGAGGACCTAGAGAGAAATGGTTGGTTGGTTTTTATCGATAAGCTCGAGGGTTTCAACCTGGCAGTCGCTTAGCAATTTGCACTTACATTCGATGGGTGAAGAGCCAAAATTGGGGATGTCCAGCTCGAAGTAAACGAGGATTTCCTTAGCTCAGCCATTGGTCTGCCATCCAAGGGACAAAGATGGTTTAAAAATTCAAAGGTTGACGAAGTACCATGGCCACTGCTATTTACCTCAAGGAAGATCAACAGTTGCGACAAAGGTATGCTGGTTACAACTCTTAAATCTCGATGGCATGATTTGTTGGCTATTATCAAGTAGTTTGTTACATGCGAGGGTAGATACGGTCTAGTTTTCCTATACCACCTATGGCTGCTCGTGAGTTTCATAGATTTTCCCTTAAATATGCCACATTTCCTCCTTCAGAGTTTATATAAAATGGCTAAACGTTTCAAGAGGGAGAAAGCTGACTCCAGCCTCTTCCGCCACTGTTTAATTAAAATTATTGTGATTTATCAGTTGAAGATGAATGGCGATTGTTGGGACGCTTTCTTGTTGAGGAATGGTTTTGCCAGTCCTGAAATTGGACAAGTTGACAAAACTATTGTTACAGAAACCCTTGTCGGGACTATCATTCCCCCACCTACGCTCTTGCCCTCTATTGAACCCTCAACCTACCCGAACGCTACCCAACCCGACACCCTGCCTGACTCATGTCTAAAAGATAGTGGTAAGCCTGTTAAAAGGTCTGCAAGGAAAAAGGGTAAGGGTAACAATGATATCAATTGCAAAGGTAAAAAGGCCGCACGCTCGGTTTCAAGGTGTGCTCGTAACAAACCTAAAGAAAACATGGACCAAAAGCCAATCCTGTTAAGTGAAGATTCTGATTCTGAAATCGAACGGTTTCTGACCGAGGAGTATCCATACTCACACAGCCTTTGTTCAGTCAAGCCGTATGACTATGTGACAAACCTCCCTCCATGTCTTAAATACGACCCTAACTACCCTAGGATCAAACTCGACAGAGGAAATGATGGTCGATTCAGAAGTTCCTCACCTGTGAATACACAACCCGTTCAACCACAGTGCAATGAATGTAAGTCGTGGCTCGACCGATATTATACAGATGTACCTTTGCTCCAATCTCGGATCAAGTCCTTGGAGGACTGAGTAAATGTGCTAACCAAAGAAAACGATAGATTGCAAGATAATGATAAAAGGAAGAAGACCACAGGCTCTGTTGTCTTTAAAAATGTAGAGGCGGCCACTGCCATTGTCAATTCAAAAATAGCTTGATCAAGACGAATCCCTGAAACCGAGGTATGGTATTTCAAGAATGATTTTAAAATGATTTTGTTTGTGATGAATTAGCATATAGGATTTTTTGGCTCAAATCACATACATTTCTGTTTTGATTGAATGAATAAAACACGATTCTGTTTATAATAATAACTAGCTACAGAATCGTGAGATTCTGTAGCTAGTTATGAAAATTTGAATTGTTTTGATTTTACAACTAAAATACAATCTGAAAATCATGTATTCTTGTGCATTTACAGGTACACATGAATTTCAAAGGAAATTGGATCGACATTGGCATCTTTGAACATGTTTTTTCTTTACATAGTTTTGGATTAGGCTGTTAATCTTAGATAGAAATAGGAATTTGGGAGATTGTATTCCCATACATTTTGCAACAGCTTTGATAATTTCCACAAGGAATGTTTTGATCCTGTGGCCTTTATATATGTATTATTTTTGTAAACAAAGATCATCGCTTCTTGGGAGTAGAGACTATGGATTGGTGATTATTCAGACTCGAATGAAAGTGGATGTTTGTATGGATTTAGCTTCAATATATCATACTTTTGTTCAAGTTTTTGTTCATTTCAATCTGTAATCAATTTTTTGACTAGTTTAGATATCATAATTTGTTACAAGTTGATGTGATAGGATTTAAATAGTGTCCATATTTGATGACTCTCATTTTATATACAACAATAAATCTGTTTACATTTGATGATTAGAAGGTTGATCTTCTTTGTTCAATGAACAATTATATACAAATTGTCATACTCAGATTTATCTTGATATGATCGTTTGTCAAATGATGAATTGTTGTCGCTAGGTATCTTACTTGTTTTGTCATTAGCACTCAAAGCATTGTTGCTTCATGTTTACATGAAGTATTGGAAAACATGGTGCCGGTTGGACTCATCAAACAACGAACGTAGATGCTATGTACACGACGAATAGGAGATGATATTTCAGGTCAGTTTGCTAGTTCATTTTAACAGTTTAATCAATATAAGAATTCTTTGTAGTTTAGATTTACAGTAAAGAATGTTATTTTCATTGCTTAGCTAGATAGCTGCCATCTCATTTTCTGTTCATAAAATTTATAAAAAATAAAAAACAAATATCTTCACTGTCAATTCATATATGATTTTCGTAGGTTTTCGATAAAAAATTGCATTTTGTGAACACTGTAAATATAATAGAAATATAAATATATCAATACGATGTACATTTAATAAGTAGGATTACTGTTGTATAAATATTAATTAGCAAACTATGAATATATATTAGACTTGTATATAGTTTGCAACAACTCTTTTTCACTTAGTTAGTTTCTTTAGTTTAGTTTTTTCACTTTCCTAGGACTTAGATCGACCAACAGAGCCGCTAAAACCATCAGAGTGGATTAATCCAAACGGATTGGTTTATTTAGATAACCCCGGACCGGATTCACTCCTCCAGTTGACGAGCGTTCAATTTCGCCCGTCAACAAATGGCGCTAGAAGGAGGGCCTGAAAATTATTAATGGCACGAGGCGGTCGTAAGACTCCTCCACCACCCAACCGCTCACCTATAGTGACAAGAAGTCATTCAAACGACAACATCGTCCCTCAAATAACAAAAAAATCAAACGATGATCTACGGATCACAGTTGAACCAATAACTCCAAATCCTACAGGTGTTGACGTACAAGAGATTGTCCACCAATCTCTCATAAGAACACATAGTGCCTTCGCCCATTTAAGTCAACCAAACCGACCTTTGGACCAACCATTAGATTTATATGACATCAAAGAACAACTTGGAGGCACTAATCTCACTTTAAACCCTACAGATCCAATCCTCACTCCTGCAGTAGGAGGATCTGGTAGACCACCCTCACCACCTCCTTCATCCCCTTCTTCTTCTGGAGAAGAATCTTCTGACGAAGGAAGTTCCTCATCCCAAACTTCGACACTGCCTACACCAATGGTCAACCAGAACAATTCTTCCAGACCCTAGCTCGACCAAGATGCAGTAGCCATACCCGGGCCTCAGCATCCCTTACCCAAACACCCATAGAAGTGGCTCCCTAAATTTGACCCGGACACTAAACAAATCGCCGAAGATCACATTAAAATTTTTATGTTAGCCATTAGATTCCGTAATGTTGAGCACGAAGACGTAGTCTGTAGATTGTTCCCCTACACTTTCTAGGGCAATGCCTCTACCTGGTACTTTTCCCAGCAACCCCATACCATCGTGTCATGGGAGAAGTTTGAATCCTGTTTTCTTGAGAAGTTTGGGGACGACAAGTCCCCATAAGTCCTAGTCATGGAGCTTTCTAGCTTAAGAATGAACCCCAAAGAGAAAATCAAAGACTTTAACCAAAGATTCTTAACGCTAAAGAACCGAATCCCTACGGATTCGATGCCTGCTGAGAATCTTATCATAGCATATTATACGAAATCCTTACATCAAAGTATAGCCATTTGGGTAAAGAGATCTAAGAAATCCATGTTGTTAGAAGCCTTCGAAGAGGCCAGTCAGATTGAGAAAGACATCCTCAGCTTAAAAGACACTACTAGCAACGAAA